>JAECUM010010187.1:0-58053 GCA_016617855.1 Megalonaias nervosa
CAGAGTAAGACACTCCTTAAAGCAGTGATCAGTGATGCATGAAAATTTCATGGATGAAAGTGAAGACAAAAATAACTTGGTATTCTTCACTGAAATCACTTTGTTCATAACATGAATGGCCACTGATAGAGTGAAACAGCCAATACAGTGTACACAATTCCCTGCCTTTAAAATAAATGCCGTACTCTCATAATCAATGATATTTTCAAAGATTAAGGGTGAAACTGCAGAAAAACCTTTTTGTAGTGTAGCTCTTGTATCTCTTTTATTTTAATATACAATGCCATTATATTCCTGTAGAATAAACTTTGAAATGAATATGACATGCATGTTATAATGTTCCTGTGTTCTTGACTGTACATGTCAAATATAAACAGCTTGTAATCTCTTATTGATTTTATATGTATTACTGCATCCATTAATTTTCTTCAATGTGGGTATCGGAAATAGTATGCAAAAAAAAGGAAACTAAGATAAATTATTAAACAGCACAAAAAATACAATTATGAAATTTAAAAAAAATATATCACTTATTGAAGATGAACATCTAAGTTACCACTTGATGCAGAACAGTATGTAAATTTAAACTGTAGCTAGGCAAATTCTTGTGATGTACGCTGCATAATCAACAGGGTTGGAAGATACTCAAGAAATTTAAAACCTCATTTTTTCTATGTTACACGTGTTCCTCTTTATGTATCCCTAGCTAGGCCACTAATAGATATAACAAGAAATGTTACCACTACAAAAGTTTTGTACCAGTAAAGGTAAAAAATTGACATCTGCCATGGTCGGGTTATGCTGTCAGGGTTTCTCCCATCTGTTTAGTGTGTCAGTAGCAGAGAGAATACAATAGAATCAGTGCAGGGTGCCTTAAAAAACTCACTACAGCTGCAATAAAATCCATGATGGACTTCAACTAGATTGAGTAGATTTCCACTAGCTGTGAGTAGTGGAAGTCCACCACTGAGTGGACTTCCACTACTCACAGTGGGTACTTAATCCCCTACCTCTCTGTCCATGTCCACCTGACTGAGTGGGCAATCCATATGACATGATGCATGTACTGTACCTATATCTGTCGCAGTTGAGACAAAACGTGTTTTCTTGCCAAAGACTTTTTCTTGATACATCCGATGTTTCCCTACCTGACTACACATATACCTAGATAGCGTGTGTGTTACAATTATTTTAAAATCGGATAAGTAAAATCTTAATTTCTGACATTTTCCGAGACCTTTTTCAATTAAATTTTCACCCATATGTTACTTTGTTTATCAATGCATAAAGGGGTAAAAAAGTAGAAGAAAAAACAAAAATAATTTGTGAACTACTAAAGCAAATAAATGCTACTCCTTCTGGTAACTACTTTTGTCTCATTTCATTCACCCAATTTTTATCCCATTTTACAAGGAGTTTATCAAGAAATTCAAGAACTTTGCAAGAATAAAACTTACGTTTACAAAATTAAAATAATTTTCAAGGCAAATCTTCAAATTCAAGGACTTTTCAAGGTTAAACAAGACATAAAAATTTTTCATCATAATAATAATAAATTTTTCATCATAATAATAATAATCATGCTTATCATCATAATTAGCTTCAGCATTTTATAGTATATGGTTGTTGTTATTATTATTATTATTATTATTATTCTTATTATACATACCGCATATTCAAACTGTGCATTGTATTCATGGTCATTAGCCTTGATCCTTCTCTCTAATTCTGAAAAGAGAACAAAACAACAAACAAAATTAGCTGTTTTATTTATGGCCATCGTTTCAAAAAGTCAACATGACTGTTTCCAAAAATGCATGTCAGTCATTTATACTAAAACTTGCATTAATAATAACATGTGGACAAGTGTTCTGCTGAACCTACTGTCTTGATAATGACAAGTAATGTGGACAAGTGTTCTGCAGAACCTACTGTCTTGATAATGACAAGTAATGTGGACAAGTGTTCTGCAGAACCTACTGTGACAAGTACTGTGGACAAGGGTACTGCGAAGCCCACTGTCTCACCTGCATCTGTGCATTAATATATTGCCTCATGCATCCTGTGTATGAGACTTACAAAAATTTCAACAAGTGACATTAGTTCCATCGTATTTTAGCAGGGTGGATGGGAATTGCAACCTGTCCAATTCCATATCAATCTCACCTCCAGCTCAGTCTGAGCACATTGTAATGATTTTATCCCCATTTAAAAAAAAAAAACTTGGCACAAACAATCAACATTAACAGACATTAATGATATTGTTGGAAATGCAAGCCTCAAGATGTAAAATCGATACATTCAAACATAATAGAAATCAGTTACAACAGCAGGGCTTCACTAATGAGGTGCAGATGCTGATTTAAGCACTTCTCAATTAAAAACAATTTATGGTTTGAATGTAATTTTATGCATATTTATGGATGTGTGCATGTGATTGAAACCACATAGTCATTCATCACCACTTGTTTCAGACAAAGCTGGCTATTGGCAGGAGAAAATGTGCAGCAGCCAGTGGCTTCTGGACTGGCTGACACACTAAAATTCAGGATTCTGGGAAGGTCCTAATTGCCAAAATTAATCATATATGCTGAGCTTTGCATCCTGACAGAAAATTTAATCCCTCTTCTATCAACAGATTGCATCATATTTTCTAAACAAGAGAACCGTGATGGGACTGATGCTCCACTCTCCCAAAAAAAGTTATATTAAGTCAAGATAAGACCATTTCTTGTACTGTATTTACAAGTAACTGTTTAGTGTTGAAACCATCTCTGAACTTCTTATAAGATTTTTAAATTAACCACTGTGGCAGCCATACTGAATGTACGATTGGCACCTTTTCATTTACAACAAACCAGATGCCAATAGAAAATCCCATGCTGACCATTCATTCAGGAGAATTAATGAAAAGCCTTTCAATATGAAAATTGTTATTTGAAGTCAGATCAGCACTATTTTCATTCAAGACCAGTTAGATATCACAATTAGTTTCTGGTGAAAACCCCATGTTGATATGACTTTACATTTAGACGGAGTAGTAATAAACAAAATATTTCAAGATAGCTGCCATGGTGACGATATGGGATGTCAGACTGGCATCATATTTATTTAGTACCAACTTGCCACCATAAGTAGTCTTCTGGTGAAAACCAATGTTGATATGATCCCATCTTGGAGGAATATTTTAGATGACTTGTTTTGTGAATTGGATACTGGATATCAGACTGGCCCAAATTTTGTTAAGACCAATCAGACACCAAGTCATCCGATTAAAACCCCACGTTAATATGACTTTCCATTCAGAAGGAGAAGCAATAACAAGAGAATGGACATCAGATCAGCACCATTTTTATTCTGGACCATCTAATCATCGTAAGAAGTCTTTTAATTAAACCCCATGTTGAAATCATCATCCATTCAAGAGGTATGGCAATAGCAAGATTTTCAAGATCACTGTGACAGTCATACTGGATGTCCAAGAGGAATCATTTTCATTTAGGACCAGCTATACATCATAAGGAATCTTCTGTGAAAACGCGATGTTGATATGCCTAATTGAGGAGTAGTGATATGATTTTGAGATGGCCACTATGGCTGCCATATTGAAATGGAATATCAGATCAGCACCGTTTTTATTTAAAACCAACTAGACAACAAAAGAAGTCTTTTCATGCAAACCCCATGCTGATATATGACCTTCCATTCAGGAGGAGTAGCCATTCGTGATGGGAATCAGTCAAAATTTCATAATTGATAATTGGTTCCACTTAACTAGCTAATAATCAATTATAATCAGTTACTAAGAGCAAATTTTAATTTTTGTTTGTTCTACAGTTATATCTTTTGCTCAAGAGTTCAAAATTTTAATAATCTGCTGGAGTTATCTCTTTTAATGACATGTATACTTTAACATGATAGAGATATTACATTTATTTCAACTGCGTTATATTTGTTCGACAACTTTGTTGAATAAAAGCAATATTTTATGGCTTATCAGTCTTATGTAACTGAAATACTGTTGCCATCCCCAAAAACCCTTTCATTCATATGTGATGTGTCTACAGTTTAAAGAATTGAAGGACATTATTTTCTTCTTTGTCATTATTTACAAATACTACAAAGGATTTTACATTTAAACTGAAACAAATCACAAAATTTGTTTACATTTATTAACTCAACAATTTAACAGCTTAATCATGTAATCATGACTATATGATCCTAATTATGAAAGTATGCACCTGCGGAATATATTTTGTTTTATATTTGTTTACTAAGTTCTCAAGGGAATAAATAATTCACATCAACTCAGTGTAATAAATTTTTTTTGTTCCTGGGTAGTAAGTGTTATTTCCTAATTGCTTATGCCTCAAAAGTATAAAAATGGCTACTATTACCCACAAACTTAGCTTACGTGACCAGGACAGTGATATTTTGAAATTTACCTATTTTCCAGAACATTCCAGATAGATTCAGTGCTGAGTAACTTCTTGAACTTTCTAGAACTTTCCAGTAATATAAATAGTAGTATAAATACAGGGTCCTTAAGCCCACCAGTTCAGTTTAGTTCCAGCTGCCTAAGTGGATACATATCTGCATTTTTTCTGAGATGGCTTCAAGAGGCTGCAAGCATCTGGCAGACGCATTTTGTGATGTCTGCGGCCAATTTATCAAGATAAGAGCGAAAAAGTACTCCATGGAAGCATCTGCTAAGATGTGTGAGGCCAACAAGACTATTTTGGCATGCCTGTCAGGGATCAAGACAAACCCTGGGCACCTCAGAGGTGCAGCTGAGGAGAGAAACCCATACTACCCCAACCAAGGAGAACCTCAACGACTTGATCAGAGATCTTGGTCTCACCAAGTCCAATGCCGAACTTTTGATGTCTAGGCTCAAGCTGTGGAACTTGTTGGATGAAAGTGTGCAAGTCGCAGATCAGAGGAAGCATCACCAAGCTTTTTCCAGCTTCTTCACCCATCAAGATGGGCTCTGCTTCTGCCACAATGTGACCAGTCTGTTCGAGGCAATCGGAATTGCCTGTAACCAGAATGAGTGCCGCCTCTTCATTGACAGCTGATCCAGGAGCCTCAAAGCCATGCTGCCCCACAATGGGAACAAGTACCTATCTCTTCTCCTGGCTCACTCAGTGCACCTCGAAGCGGATTACAACAGCATCAAGACCTTGCTGGATGCTTTGAAGTATGGTAAGTATGGCTGGGAGGTCATCGGAGACTTCAAAACGGTGGCATTCCTGAAGGGTCTCCAAAGTGGTTTTACCAAGTTTCCCTGCTATCTTTGCCTTTGGGACAGCAGGGACACCAAGGCACACTACCACAGGCAGGACTGGCCACAGCGGACCAAGTTCTCTGTGGGGAGGAACAACGTCAAGTGGGAGCCAATGGTGAACCCCTGGAAGATGCTGATGCCATCACCGCACATCAAACTGGGCCTTATGAAATAATTTGTCAGAGCTCTAGATAAGGAGTCGGCAGCCTTCAAGTACCTTCAATACTTCTTCCCTAAGCTGTCCGAGGCAAAGGTCAAAGCCAGTGTCTTCGTCGGACCACAGATAAAAAAGATCCTGGAATGCAATGAATTCCCCAAGAAGCTCACCAGTAAGGAGAAAGCGGCTTGGAACAGCTTTGTCGCAGAGGTTCAGGGCTTCCTGGGCAATCACAAGGCCGAAAACTATGTGGAGCTGTTTGAGACTCTGGTGAAGAACTATGGCACAATTGGCTGCAGGATGTCCCTCAAAGTCCATATCCTTGATGCTCATCTTGATAAATTCAAGGAGAACATGAGAGCGTACTCAGAGGAGCAAGGTGAGCGCTTCCACCAGGATGTACTGGACTTTGAATGCTGCTACCAAGGACAGTATAACGAGAACATGATGGGAGACTACATTTGGGGGCTTATTATTGAAAGTGATTTACAGTATAATCATACATCTCGAAAAACTACTCACTTCTAAATCTTTTGTGGTCATTTTTGTATTACTTTAGTATAAATATATGTTAATTTTGATTCATATGTTTTTTTTTTCTGACTGTATATGAAGGAAAAGACACAAATTCACCCATTTTCTCACTGGAAATAGGTAAATTTCAAAATATCACTGTCCTGGTCACAAAAGCAAAGTTTGTGGGGAAAATAGCCATTTTCTATACTTTTTAGGCATAAGCAAATATGAAATAACACTTACTACCTAGAAACAAAAATTGTGTTACATAATTTTCATTCAGAACCAACTGGACACCATAAGAAATTTTATTGTGAAAACCACACGTAGCCATATAAAATGTTTAAAGATGGCTGCTGTTGCAGCCATATTAGATGTCTGAGCAGCACCATTTTCATTTAGGACCAAATTGGGATGAATGTGTCTTTAATTACAATGGTCTATGTAGTTTAGGAGGATTAGTGATGACAAACCTGAGCTAATGGGACAACAAACAAATGGCAATGGATGACAGAAAATAGGCCATTCCATAAGCTCTTCAGGTCCATGACCAATTATATGGAGCTAAAACTATTGAGACTGATGACTTTACATTTGACTTTGCATTTTAGAACCTGAAAAGTTAAATTCCCATGTAACTAGGATGAATGCTATATTCCTCTTATGTGCTTAATATTAAATGTGATCAAACACGTAAAATTTATGGCTTCCTTTATCTTGTCTAGAATTTGTGTCTTTGGCTTCTCAAGTACATTATGACACAAATGGTCCTGTATTATATGACTAGTTTTTCTTTTCTGATATTTTGTTAATAATTATATAGCCAAAAGATGTAAACATTTGACATTATTCTCATTATGTCTTACATGCTCCAAACCTATTTAAGAAACAAACTCAAACAACTAATGATGCGTGTTATCACTTACTATTTACAATATCTACTGCTGTTCATTAAAGCAGGACAATGGCCTTTACTTTTTGTTCATGGACATATTTTCATTTCCCTAAGGATAGTCTCCTTTTCCAACTGACAGATTCACTACATGTAATTTTATCTGCGGGAATCTGGCCTCATCAAGTTTTGACTAGACAGTAATCTGGCATTTAATAACTTTGCACAGCCATGTGGTTCTTGACATATTCAGAGGTGTAAATTGACAATGAAAAATTAGTGGTGTCCTTGTATACAAGGAAGATCACAATCGTCAGGTAAATGAACAATGAAGATTACAATTGCCATGTAACCTCTCTCTCGAACAGCTACAAAGAAATACAGCTTCAAATCTATATAAGAAATGCACACACCAAATCTATTTTCTATCTCTGATTGTAAACATGTTTGTACATGTAGATACCATCTCTGTTTCAATCACTGGTAGGGTTCAATTTTAACACTCGTATACTCACAAAGTGCAAGTTAACTGGGAAAAATTTAAGATGAGATTTCAACGTGCTGCATCTTTCTGCAAGTGCTAAATTTTCCACTGAATGATATGCAGCAAGTCATTAGTAAACCTCCTTAAAGGATGTAAATTCAGCAAAACACACCTACATAATTCCAAAACATAGAATGTGATTTGCTTTGGCATTGTTTCTTTAACCATGAGATGAGCTGTTTAATGAGGCTACCCATTACCCCACTGATGATGTACCATGGACTAGACACAACTACAGGTGTACAGTATTACAAGTATTCTGGTTTACTACTATATATTTTTCCAGTGGTACATGCAATGGTACATTTCACTGTACAAGTACTTTAGTGGTTTTCATCAGTAAAGAATGTGTGGAAATTCCTAAGGAATCTTGTTATGAATTTTATGATATTCAAAGCATGTTTTCATATTTCAAAACAAAATAATTTGCAAAAAGTATTAAATTTATATTTTAAAAAAAAAAAAACAGTTGTATTTGTCACAAATTAATTTCCAATATTATAAATATTTTCAAGAGGGCAGTTGTTTTGTTTGAATTTTATGGAATCTCTATAGCAAATAATTTCTTGTTTCCTGAGTCAGTGTATTTTATGTTTACTGGCCTTCTCTGATTAATATCTTGCCTGGATATCAGCATTCCACCTAAAGTCTCCCTGCCAATTATATCAATAGTGTAGCTAGTAAACTGTAGACTTTGGCGTCAATACTTCTTTTTATCAACAATGTCTGTAATGGCACAATGTCTTTCACAGTTATAGTATAAGTTTAATCACCCCTGGGTTTTTTTGAGGACAACTTTTACAACAATTAACATACGTGTAGCATATTCATCTAATACAAAGTACTGATCATTTTATTCGAGGGCAGCTGCAATTTTCTTTCAAGCCGAGATATTTTATTTTAACTCAGTTAATTTGTCTCAAATAATATTATGGATATATTACGGTTTGGTTTTGTAATGAATCAAAGCAAGATTAATTTTTCAGCTATTTGCGAGCCAGAAAATTTGTTTTAAAAAATATCTCAGCCCCGGTCCCAGAAAATTAAATCATCAGTCCCTACTACAATTGTGGTATACCATGGTATGTTCAGAAATACTGCAAAACTAAATTTTTCATGGTACTCAACTACAGACATTACCATATAATTTTGAGGGGAAGCAGGATTTTTCACAGCCAACCATTTCACTCACAAAAATGAAAATATTTCTCTAATATGATCTTCATTTATGTAAAATCTGTTACCAAGTTTCTTGTTAAGATTTACGCTGCTAGTATTTGTTTATAGGATGGCCAATTGCAGATAATTTGTGTTAAATATTATCCTGTCTATCCCCTAAAAGCGAGTTGCTTGTCCCTAATTAGTTATATGTTCTTATTTAGTCTGGAGATGCTGACTGACCACCTCTCATGGTACGGAATAAAAATTTATACAAGTATGATCTTGAATAGTTTGGTGCTGCATTATAATGACATTAATGCATTACACAGCATTAAAGAAATTGTTTCAGCTACATTTTCCATTTTTTTAAAATGTATCAATTGGTTTTACAAAGATTCTGCAGCTGTTAAAAGAAAAAAAATATCATTAAACACAGCATTTTGCAATTTTATATTTTCACCAAGCATGATGGAATGCAGGTAGTAACAAATTTTACGTTCTAGCCCTGACTGGAGTCCAATGAAAGAATGTCAAATTTGCTCTTTACCTTATCTTTAGATAAAAGTAACTGAGAAATATTATTCATATGGATAATGAACCATGCCAGTTGATGTATTTCTTAAAATAAGTTCTTGAAAGGTGCATGGCCTCCACAATTAATTGTTCAATTTTTTAAAGCTTGTTTTAGTATTTAAAGATAATTTTGATATTTTGTTATCATGTTTAATTAACTAGTGGTAGTGATCATTAAATGGTTGTATATGTCCTTGGTAATTTTTCAAAATTACATAGTTGGGTCCTACTGTTTTGAAATTTTAGCACAAACTATTTGTATATTTGATATTGTAAATAAGTGTTAGTTCTTAATACTAATTTACCTTTATTACATACATGTAACACAGTAAATATATACTCATTATATACAACAAGATGTGGTAGCCCTAGAGTAATCACTTTTTCTATCTGCCACACCATCAATACATCTGTCTGTCCTTCAGGCTTCCTATAACCATCATGGATAGAGTTAGGGCCCTTTAAACTTAACTTATAATTATCTTTTCATGGGATGTTGCTGGTAGCCAGCACACTCAAAATATTCTGATGTAATTTGCAGAGCTCAATAGATAAGAATTTAATCAATCTGGTATTACACTCTCTGGTTTGGAACCTGATGGATCTGATGGGATATACATGTATTGCGAACACTGCAAAACGCAAATTAACAAACCTAAACTAAATTTTAATCATCCAGAATATATCAGGCAGCTTTGTGACCAAGTACAATTCAATATTCGTTTGATTATGAGGATCTAATTCAGTGGGTGCTCTCATACCTATAATTTCAAACGAGTGCATTAGATCCAACTTAATTAGAGAGCACAGTTTACACTGATTTAATGTGCCATCAAAAAACATGAGCTGCACTAATGGCAGGAGCAAGACACTAACAATGCTGGGTTAAATTGCAAATAATATGCTGCTTATATAGAACTCTGAATTTGGTATGAACCTTGTTTCAGAGACTTACACTATCTTATATGGGTTCAATTTCATTTAGAAGAGTTATGACCTCTTGATTGCTTGTTCTCCTGACTTTGGTTTCTATAAGATCACTTTGCCAAAATTGCCCTATTGCTACACTGCTATGGGCCCTGCTCTGAACACTTTGCTGTGCACAGTCTTAAGCTGAAGAAATTATCTCGGAAAACCAAAGCCTGGAGAAAACGGGCATTCAGGGTCATTCACTCTTCTTAATAATGATGTGGAATGCTGGAAATCCAAATCATTCAGGGTCTTATCAATACAAAAAAACTTGGTCTGAAATGCAATATTCCTATGTAAACTTATGCTGCAGAAAACAAAGATAGGTCCAGGATGGGTAATCAGGGGCCATAACTCTTAATGACAATGTAGAACATTTAAAATTAACCTAAATCAAGATTTTGTCAATATAAAGCTGCAGGCAAAATTTGGACAAAATCAAACAGGATTTAGTAAAGTTATGCTGCATAAACTAAAGAGGATAGGCAATCTGAGGCTCTAACTCCTGTAAATGACACTGTGGAACCCAAATTCATTCAAGTTTCATCAATCTGAGGCCACATGCCACAGCTGGCAGAAAATCAACAAATTTTAGCAAGGTTATCTTGCAGAAACCAACTTAATGAGAACAAACAATCAGAGGCCAATAACTCTCCTGAATGAAACTAAACTCATCCAACAGACCTGTAAATCTATGAGACATTGTTCCAACCTAAGTGCCTCAGATTATGCTGCATGGTTCATGAGCTATGTTGGTTACGAGCAACATTTACTGAATATCTGAAGTTAATGGCCATAACACTATCCAAAAGAAGAGCTGACAAGACAAAACCAATAAAAGATACATCTAGGTTCTTTTGACAATATACATACCAAATTGCAACAGAATATATTGAATGGTTCCTGTGCCATGCAGTTTACAAGGATCTGCTCTTGTGGAGATCTAATATTTAAAAGACACATCAACCAAAACTTGTAAAAGTACATAAGCATGTAACAGGCAATTAACTAAATTGCATCAAACTATTTGGAACAGTTACAGAGCTATGCTGGTTATGTTCCACTCAACAGTTATTAAGGGGTCCCGAGTGGCCAAGTGGTCTAAAGCGCTGATCGTTACGGATCACTGCCATCTCACCTCTGTCTGCGTGACAGGCTCGGCTAACGTGGGTATGTGAGAAAGCCTGCCAGTAGCTTCTCGTGGGTCAGTGGTTCTTCCCGGGGTTTTCCAGGGTTCTTCCTCCACCATTAATACTGGATACCATGTATAGCCTATCCTATCTTGTGCTGAAAAATGGCGTTAAACCCTATAACAACAACAACAACAACAACAGTTATTAAGTACTTTTGAAAGTGGGAAAGATATAAAATGAAGTGAAATGGAGAGAATGCTAGCATACCTCTAAGCTACTTTCATGTGCCATGACAAAAATTTCTTTATGTTGTGTTAGGGAAACAACAAAGTAACCTAAGGCAGACAGCTGATCAAAATGGCTGTTCCTATGTGCTCAAGAAATGAAACTGAACTAGTCCCAAGTACACTAATTTTAGCAGTTACAAAAGTAGGCAAAATGAATTTTGCCAGCTAGACAATACTAACTTTAAAAAAAAGGGCTATGAATGAATAATAATATATTTTTGAAAAACACTAAGAAAGTTATGTTAGTTTCTTTTTCTAAGTTACATCTGAATCAAAGATGTGAAAATGACTGAGGAGAGCTAGCAGACTTCTGAAAGGTATATATCTGAAGTGATGCCAAGCTGTATACTCTATAACCCAAATTACACCCATCAACCATACACCAAAATATAGAATTAAAACTTATTTTAATAATAACAATGATATACAAGGTCTGTTTTAAATTGACATGATATCAAACAAATAGAACCTGGGAAATTCCTGTTTTTAACAAATTAAACCCTGTGCAAAGTATGATATTGTTAAGTGGAACATTACAAGTAACATCCCATGTAAGGTACAAGTGAATTGTTAAGGGCAATAACTCTTTCCAAAATGGAGTTGAGATAAAATTGCATAAAAGGCACATCTACAATTAAGAGAAATGTAAACATTATATTGCAACAGACTATGCTGAATGGTTCATAAGCCATGCTGGTTACCAGTATATGTTGTAGAAGAGATTTAATATTCATGGAAAGAGGGCATTAATTCCATCAAAATCAGACCTGAAAAGATCAGACCTTTAAGAGGCAAATATACCACAAAAAGCAAGAGGCATTAGGCTCATGTACAGCAGGTTTTCAAAAGTGCTGGACATTCTGACAAGCAGTAGTGTTTGTTCAGTTTGGACACTGACCATATCTCCAATAAAGGCAACCTGTTTCTAATTTACCCACTTGTCATATGACAATTATTTTCTCCCTTAGCAACCAACTATTGTAAATAATTTAAATCATTCCATCTGGTTTGTAGATGTTGCACTGTTGACTGAGACATATGGAGAACTATTTGCAATATTCAAGACAGGCCGCATGTTTCTAGGCAGCTAAATGGTATCTAGCTACCTTAATATATCATATCTGCATATGCAGAATTCATGCCAAACTACTAACAGGCTAGACCAGGGGTATCCAACTTTCTCCCATGAGGGGCCACATTGCATTTTTGTTTTCTCACTTACAGGGCCATTTATAAACATGACCTAGGTTTTTCACTACCAGTTGGCACAAGTTATGAAAGGTTGGCAGGCCAGATTGAAACCACTGGCAGACAGATTCTTACCCACACTCCAAATGTCTGACAAACCTTGGCTAGACCCATGCTTGCTGTCCCATAATGGACATGAAGATCAAGGTCATTTCTGTTCTACATATAATTTCAAGCTAACAGCATACAGATCTTTTTCTGCAAAAAATATGTGATGGCAGACCTAAATCCATATATGGGTGTGCATTATATACAAATACATGGTCAAAAACATCCTGGAATAGATGTACCTACCCTTTCCAGAATCATGGACTTTCCCTCTTTTGCAGCAGTGTCCACACTTTGGCATGTTGTAATGTCAAATCACTGAAATTCCTTGGTTCTTGTGTACTGGTAAATATGAAATGTGCTCATGATCATTATGCCCATAACTGAAGCCACTATAGGGTTCAATACAAGATTTCGAAGTTAAGATCTTTAGTGGAACCATCCCATCAATGTGATGATAATGATAATAATGTCAAAAGCCAAATATTATGATGAAAATGTAGTACTAAATACACACACACGCACACACACATACACATCATCCACTTATTGTCTTACTCTTCAAAAATAAAGTAAAAAGGTTGGCAAATTTGATAGACTAAGATGAGGGAGCTGGCATGCACCCCCAAGTCCCTTAAAATTTATGAAAACAGATATAAGTCATTGGACCAGCAATAGAACTTGATATGTGAACAGCCTTAAACTGGGGTTGTTTAGACTCTGACCCTATTTTTTAAACTGTGCTCACATCATTTAGTTTGGGTAATGAAAGGAGGGAACAGCACCTAAACAAAAACTGTTAGATATAAATCAGACATGACAGATTCCTAATTAAATCAAGAACAGATCCTGACCTCACCTCTTTAAAGGTAAGAACAACCTGAGAAGTAACAAACTCTACAGTCAAGGTAACCTGTGCAATACATTTACAACTATGAAATCCAGATGGTAAGAAAATGAGAAAATATTTGCACAGTTTCCCTTGCAGCCATGTATGATGAAATCATCTTCATAGGAACTCACTATGTTCACACATAATACTGAGAGATACACCCAACTCCATCAAATAATGAAAAATACTCAGCAAAGAACACACATTAATAGGAATGCAAGTCACCTTAAACAATAAATTCCAACTTGGGCATTCAGGAACAATTTTCTGAGTTACATCATTACCAACATGTCATTTATCCTAACAAAACAAAACCTTTAAAATCCAGATATCCGATACACCTTGGACAAAAATATAAATTATGCAACTGTACAACTGATATATTCTATGCTCATACAATCCAGATACAAGTATTTTAAAATATAAAGCAAAATTGTTTGACAATTTTTTGCATTAAAGGGATCCGCCAAGCAAGAAAAAGTCTTTATTTGTTTGCATGGATCAAATTATATATTACCGTGTTAAAAAAATTATTGATAGCTTGTAGGGCAATGCAATAGGAAATATGTTTGCAAATTCTGGACTGAATGTGTAAAAAAGAAATGCCCAATCCATACTATTTATTTTCCTACTTGTTTTCATCTGTTACTGTGTTATGTTTGCATTTATCACAATTCTAGGCCTAGTATGTATCGTAATAACCATACCAAGTACACCAATCGATATGTTTCCACAATAGTTTCTACACCTATTATTTATTCATAATCAATGCTGATGAGATACATACATGTCTGGTTCTCATGTACAGAGTATTTTTGTTTATGGTAATGGTTGTTTTTCAAATTACTTAATAAATTTTCAAGAAAACATGGGAAGGAGCAAATCAGTGATGTGTCCAATACTTAAGCTAATCAGTCTCCTTGTACATGATATCTAAAAACAATTTTGGTGTTGGGGAGTTGGCCATATTACAACACAGCAACACTCTGAGAATATATTATGGTGTGGCAATTAAAGTAAAGTCCCTTGTCCAAAGACGACACATAATGGTAGTTGATCAAGGCTGATTAGAAGTGAACAATACCTTTCTGGTCACAAGTCTAATACATTAACCACTCAGCCACCACAACTCCAATGAAATGGAACAGATGCCAATGTATAAAATGCACCCAACTGCAAGCAGCAGTCACAGATCTGCTGTCAGTGTTGTGCTTACAAAACATGCAGACCCATCTTGTCAACTAAACTGTTCCCTCAAACAATTCTGCTAAATGTTATGCTGGCAGAACGTGCACACTCACCTAGTCAGCTATGCTATTCATTCTAACAATGCTGTCACATGTCATGTTGGAAGAACATGCGAGTCAAACCCATGTAGTGAACTAAACTGTTATACTGTTACACATCATGCTGGAACAACAAGCCAACTCACCAGTCAACTATGCTACTTTTAGACTGTTCATTCTAATAATGCTGCCACATGTTGTGCTGCCAGTCAGCTATTCTTACAATGTTTGTCACATATTATTATGGATGAACACGCAGACTCAACAAGTCAGCTATGCAGTTAATTCTAACAATGTCCCATGTTATGATGAAAGAACATGTAGACTCACCCAGTCAGCTATGCAGTTAATTCTAACAGTCACATGTTATGATGGAAGAACATGCAGACACACCCAGTCAGCTATACTGTTCACCCAACAATGTTGTGACATGTTATGATGGCAGAACACACAGACTCACCCAGTCAGATATACTGTTAATTCTAACAATATCACTGTTATGACAGAAGAACATGCAGACTCACCCAGTCAGCTATGCTTTTCATTCTAACAATGCCATCACACATTATGCAAGGAGACCATGCACACTCACCCCCAGTATGCTATGCTGTCCTATCTAACAATGCTGTCACATGTTCTGCTGGCAGAACATGCAGACTCGTTTGGTCAGCTACACTGTTCACTCTAGCAATGCTGTTACATGTTTGCAGACTCACCCAGTCATCTACAGTACAGTGTTAACTCACAATTCTGTTATATGTTGTCTCTTGCCTAGAAAGGCAATTGGGCTGTGACAGGACACGTTCTATCAAGTCTGGTCAAATTCTATTCATTTTTGGAGAATGTCATTTGAAGGTTTTTCTATGTTTAATAATGGTGACCATATCTGATGGTGGACTGGCATCATTTGAAGAAAAAAAACCCACACCAATATACCTTTATGCAAGGATGCTTTCCATCACATTTGGTAAAAATTCCTGTTAAATAGTTCTTGAGAAGTCAAAAAATTGTTTTTCTGTATTTAGTAATGGTGGCAATATCTGATGGAAAATCATCATTATTTGACCAAATCTGAAAGACCTTTATGCAATGATAGGTTCTTTTAAATTTGGTCACATTATGTTGAGCAGATTTTTGAAAAGTCATTTAAAGTTTTTCTAAATCAGGCTATAATTCTTAAGAACAATGTGATGTAAATACTCTAATATGCATACCTTTTCTATACTTAGCACAGGGTTTGAAAAAAATTCAGAAATAAGCATGAAAAAGTTAAACTGACCAGGTTCCTATGGACCAAACATTCTGATTAGGACATCATATTCTGTAAAACCTTGGGCTGCACATGTATACATAACATGAATTTTGTCATTGGAGCAATTGGAGCCTCCTTGGTCTTTTCCATCAAGAAAGAAATCCCAGAAGTAATTCACTGTCATTGAGAACTATACTCTGAACTACTTTCATTCACATGAAACAATGTGGAGGTGGAAAGAGGCCAAGTCACAATCAGAATATTCTCTGCCTTTACTTTACTAACATGTGATACTCTCCACCTGAGACAACTCACCAAACACATCAGATTGAAGTGTATTCCTACAACTTCTTCCGAGGTTATTTCATGACCTGACAGAAATGGCTGAGCAATGCTCTAATCATCATTGGAGGAAACAGGCTCTCTTCAAAGAGAAGGTAAATATTGTACACATCACATGATGTAACATATATAAACTGGAAACTTGAACCATGTGTTTCATACTTATTCTGGAATTGCAACTTACCTGTAAGATATTTATGTGGTAGGTACTCAATTTGGCTCTAAGGTGTTGGCATAGCCAACCTAGGACATAGTCCAAGTTACAGTTGTTACTCATAGTAGATCAAAAGTATTTTCTTTTCATTTGTAATGGCTACAGACAAGGTCACAATAGTCACAATTACCAACCTGAAGGCCAAAGAAAGAAATCTCGGGTTTGGGTCCAAAGATAAAGCTGCTTTTTGTGAAGTTGCGGCAACTTCCTCTAAAGTGAGAGAAGTTAAGAAGCAAAAAAATCAAAAAAAATCCAAAGACATAGAGGTTGAAAATGAAGGGTCTTATAGAAAGAATCACATCACCCCTGCAGAGGCTGATCAAAGACCACTCAAGAAAATTTCTTTAAGTGGTGAGACATATGGGACATTGTTTGAAGGCTTTGGACCGAAAAGCTTAGTCTTTGTACAAGCAATCTTGATAGCGTATGCCCAAAACTGAAAGCTCCTCTAAAAGGAGAGCCCATCTCCAAATCCTTGGCAGAGTTAATTAATGCAGTATGCACTTCTCAGTATGTAACTGATGAGACTGTACAGAAAAACAAGATCACAGAATCCTGGAAAGTGCCCCCTCCTTGTCAATCAAGAAACCAGGAATGATATACGAGTTCACTCTTATGACAAAGCCTTTAGGGATATAAAGCACATTGTTGCTGCAGGTCATATGCCTACTGCTGAATTAACTGACTTACTAAAGTCACAAAATGCCACAAAGTTACAGCAAAAAGTTTGATTTCAGATGCTGTTTCTCTCATGGGACAGAACAATATCATTTATCTCTTACAAGGAGGTATATCATATGTCCACACTTAAAAGGTAAAAATTTTCTACTCTGCGCGATATGAATACCCCTGTATCATCTATGCTTTTTTGTAAATAATGTTACTAAAGTTAAAAGATGTGACACTGGTTTACTTTAGCAAAAGAAAATTAGGTTTAAAGGGGTTTCGGTAGAGACCATCATGCTACGGGCAGTAGGCCCATGAGATATTAAGATTCCAACCAGAGAGCAAGATATTGGTCTCGTCCCTACAATGCACAATGCAGTTATAGGTACCAAGTACCAATACCAAAATGCCAATAGAGTAGAAAAGTTGCTTATGCCAGAGCCCCAAACGTGATTTAAAATTAACACCCTTGGATGTAAGTTCTGTGGGGAAGATAAAGCAATGTATTACTATATGGAAGAGTTTCAGTGTTCCATAGATTTCACAGAGTCTCAGGGGCAAAGTAACAGACTGAATCCATGTCTTTCCAGTCATATTTTCAAATAGAAATGCCTCTTTCTGTTTAAGAAATAACCACTGTTAACAATGAAATAAGGAACTTTATTCCAAAAGTGATCTAATTCCATCTATATGGGAGAAAGATCATTTTGTTTTGAAAATTGGCATTGTAACCAAAGCAAATGGAAAATTCCAACCAATTATCAACCTGAAACAGCTCAATAAAATTGCTGATTATGAACGTTTCAAGCAAAAAACTTTTAAAATAGTTTTACACCTCATCCACAAAAATGATTTCTTCTCATCTATTGATCTGAAGGATGCTTATACTAGTATTCCAATAAATAGAGCTTTCACAAAGTTGAGTTTATTTGAAATGGGAAAATTGGTCAATTTGTTTGTTTAGCCCTTGGGATTTTCTTGTTTACTAAGATCCTTAAATCCATGTATGCACTGCTTCAGACAAAAATGCTTTCCATGTGTTCCTACTATATTGATGATGCACTGAATTTGGATGGTGAGTCACATTTGTTCACAAATGCATTCATTACAACTGAAATGCTTAAGTCTTTAGGTCTGACAATAAATGTGGAGAAATTTGTGCTTATTTCATCTCAGATAATTGTCTTTCATTTTTGTGCTGGACTCTGTGCAGTTTGGAGTTTCTTTTACTCATGAGAAAGTGGAAAAAATTATTAATCTTGCCAAGAAACATTCTGATACAAAATATGTTACAGTACGAGAACTGACATCTTCTATTAGTATTCGCATAGATGCCTTTTATACAGTTCTGGAAGCCCCAATGCACTACAGATGTCTGCAATGCACTAAAATTAAGGGGACTGGTGACAGCAACAATTTTGGTCATAAAATACAACTATCTGAGCATAGTATCCATGAAATGGAAAGATGACACCAAAATGCTGAACACAAGAATAGTCAAATTAACCAGGCAAAAACTTGCTTTTACTATTCAAACTAATAAATCACTCTCTGGGTATGGGGCTTATGTGGTGTTTTCAGAAAGGTCAATCTTTAATAGATGGACAAGTTGTTTGGGGTTTAGCGCCATTTTTTCAGCATGTGATAGGCTATACATGGCAACCAGTATAGCAGGTAGACAACAACTTGGAGAAAACCCTGGTAAGAAGCACCAACCAACAGAAAGCTACTGGCAAGCTTTCTCACATACCCACAATGGCCTAGCCTGAGACTCAAACTCATGTGGACTGAGGTAAGATGGCAGTGATCGGTAAAAGCAAGTGATTTAGACCACTCAGCCACCCAAGGCCCCTAGTAGACTGACCATTAACAACATAAATTTGGGATTCAATCTGGCAACATACATGCTAATATGTTAATGATATGGGTGGAATGTCATCTATCAGCTAGCTAGGCAGATGTTTTAGGATATATTCGTATCAGTGGTCCATATAGCTGGTAAACATAATATCCACACAGATTTTTTTTCCCAACGAGAGATTTTTTACCAGAAAAACTTCTCAGACTTCACAAAATGGATGCTGAAGCAAAAAATTTTTCAATGACTGTCAAAACAATATTTTTTATTTCTGATACTGATATTTTTGCATCCAGATTAAACCATCAAGCAGTTCATATCATGCTTTCCAGAACCAGGTGCTTTCTCATGGCTTTGGGCAATCCCACATCCCCCTCCCCTTTTAATCTTTTGAGAAAATATTATATAAAATAATTGCTGATATTAGTAAAGCACTTTCAATTGTTCCACATTAGGCATCACAGTCTTAGTTTACTCTAGTTATGTCATGTCTGGCTTCTTTTCCAATTAGACTTCAGCAGGAAAGCCTACTGCCACTTCCACACAATTATCAACTTCATCCTCAAGGGAAAATCTCTCTTTTGTTGCAGTGACTGTATCAGGAATTTCTGGAATAGCTGTTGAGGCCAGTACCAATTCATGGAAATGAGGAACAAATAAGCAGCATAATCTGGCATGGAAAAGATGGCTGGGTGTGAAACAGGCATGGGCAACAACCTCCAGGGGGCGGGCCAGATAATTTTTTGTTAAAGCCACACCCCATGATGTAAATTAAAGGATAAAACCAGGTCACAGGCCAGATATGGTCTGCATGCTGTGTTTTGCCCACCCCTTGTTTTAGATCTGGGAAATTAACCCCTTTTGTGTCCCTCAGGTAACAGTAATTTCACACTTAGATTTTTGGGTAAATAAAGTGAAGTCTTATATTGTTATCAACACTCCGAAGGCAATGTTGCTTCAAATGCTGAGATTGTTTGGTGAGGACTAGTACCTCAATGCATTGCTTATTAGTAGATACATAGAGAGGTTGTACAAGAGTCCACCTAAACCACAATACATGTACACTTGGAATGCAAGCCGAGTCTTGAAATACCTGTGTACTCCTTTCCCTCTGAAAAGTATTATCTTTGAGGTTGTTAGGAATGAGACTGGTTGTTCTCAATTCTTTATCTACATCTCCTAGAGCACAGACTTTAGTATCTTTGAATTTATGTATATAACTTGTATGACAGATTAAGTAGTTTTATGATTTTCTAAAAAAAAAATAGATTTCAAGACAAGGTTCAAGCTTCCAGTTAAAGCTGATTCATTATAATAATATCAAGTTGCATGCTTATAATAATGACACAAGTTGTGTGCAACACTTACAGTAATTTATTATACCATCATGACAAATCTACTCATGTTTCTCTGTCTTATTATTCATATACAGCAGTGAAAACTAGTACTACATAAATAAAGAGTTTTAGAACAATCAGAGACTGATACTTTTAAGTTCAAAGCTCATTCTGCTGCATCAGATGTTAAAACAGCAGCAGAACATCAGAAAAGAATTCACACAAGCTTTTAACTGAGGGATATTCATGCCAGTAATAATGAGTTTGCAGAAGCAATTATTACTTACAATAAATAATTTAGAATTTGTTTTGTCTGCACCAATTAAACTATATGATGATGAAGGAATGGTCCTACTGGTACATAAAGGTATTATTTGTTCTGATTCTGCTTTACAGGTTAATCAATGTTTAGCAATTCTAAATTTATTTCCCTTTTTGATGATTGACTGTTGTTCTACTATCTTTAAAAATACTATGTATACATGTGAGGGTAAAAACATTACAGAAATAATGGTCCCCTTATCTAAGCATTTGTGAAGGATGAGGAGCATTATTGGAGTAAAGCCTGAGGCTGAGCATGTAAGCACCCACCTACCCTTTGTTGGAAGTTAAGGTTTTAACACAAAGGGGTTCTTCCCTCCCTTATTTTATCTTAACAAACATTGGCTTAAACTGGTTCAGGTGTCTAGTTTATATACAATATATCACATGACTTGTACAAAATTTACCTTCTCTCTGAAGTGTTTCTGTTTCCTCCCATGACAGAACAGGTATGTAAGCTAAGCCTCCAGCTATAATGTAATAATGACCCTCATCTTTCACAAATGCTTGGACAAGGGAACCATTTTTCAGGACTGCATTTCTTCAGCACAACAGTGACCCTTTACACACAGTCTTGCACTCTGAATCAACCCGAGTAATTTGTCTAAATTTCTAGAGCTTGACTTTTCTTGATCAGCAGCTTCCCCTCCCACAACAGTCATCTTTTCTGAATAGCATTATTTCACATCTTACTAGGTTCTAAATTTTCTTCTACTACAATTTATCAATAAATTTTACCTCACCTTAAGAGACATCTCCCTTAAATCATCTACTTGTAAATATACTTGTACATGCAAACCTACAACATCAGAAGGGTCCAATCCCTTTAAGACCTGAATCGACCTATTTCATATTATCCAATGAAGTCCATCAAATTTGCTCTGCTCAACAGGATCCTAAAGCAGCCAAGAAAATAAAAACCAATCTTCAGGAAAAAAAACACTTCCATCAGAATATAATTCAATTTCAGACATACATCAAAACTACTCTACTGACCTGCATGAAAGTTCCATTCAAGTCAAAACTTCATTCAAAGAAGATAATCTAGCAGTGAGAAAATACTTTAAAAAAATAAATAGAAAAATCAAAAACATCCAATAAGGAAATTTCACTAGCTCATCATCAACATTCACGTATCTATGGTTGGAATAAAACAATTAACCCAATATCCCCATAGATTTGAAAGACAAATACAATGGTGGACTGAATTCAGCTGAACAACAATAATGCAGTGGTGGACTGAATTCAGCTGAATAAGAATGAAAAGATATACACTGAGATTGTCCAGGTAATATCACTCTAGTGAGGTAATTCCATACACATATATTAATCATGAAAAGTTACACTTGGGTGAGAAAATATTACATATTTCATAGTAATCTTCCTCTAATGTATGAATGACTAAGAGAAAGTTTAGTGAAACTGGACCGAGCAGAAAATGCAGGGAGCCTTCAGAGATAGTTAAAATAATAAACCACACAGTGAAATAGGTCAATATCACAAATGCTGAATTCATTCTAATAATGAAACACCTATAAAAAGAATTCATTGCAGTCCTTACTTACTACAGGAAATAAGTCAATATACATGAATAATTAAATTCAATGAAGTCAAAAATTATTGATTTGCCACGAGCCCTAACAACTGCAGTTATTTATGGTCATAAGACAACATAAAACAGCATATACAGTGCATCAGAACCCTGCTACAGCTCCACCTCATGATGCGTGTCCTATATAGACTCACGATAATGGTTACATGTATATGGCAAAATGACAACCAGTCTAGAACATACAACACATATATGTTTGTCATGCAATGACTGGTTGATAACAGGAAGTAACATTTAAGTTAAAAAAAAAAAAATCTTTGGAGATCTTATCCAATTTGTAACTGAAAAAATGAAGACAAAATTCTATTGATACAATTTCAGTTGTTTCACAGAGATGACTTTGCAACACTCACTACTCAATTCTTAAGGGGGGGGGGGATGGAAACATGTTTCATACATATAAAAAAAATGCCTTGGCTCATACATTTTTTCTCCCCCACAGAACCTTGCATCAAGGTTGGGTCTATAATGAGAGATATAAGTTTTATCATGAGCATTCAGAAATTTAAAATTATTTAATTTTTAATATTATGATGTTTACATTCGTTTAATATGGGATTATCATGCACCCATATGGACACAAATCTCCATTGGAAGTGATTTCAAAGTTGTGAGCCCAAGACCAGGAACAAAGTAAATACCAGTATAATGTACAGTTTATAACCATGTTTTATAATAAATACTGTTGCTCCATGGCTACCTCATCTTTCCAAGTACTCAAAGTGATATATCTTTGACAAAGAACACTGATGGCATCAAGACAATCCTCTTAAGGTCTGATCATCAATTGATGAATCAATTGTTCTTGCTGCATTGCTCAAGCTGGATCATGTTTTTCCTGTACCATCCTTTTCTAAAAACTTGAATAATTCTCCAACTACTTATTCTTTCAGGATTCTTTCTCATATAACATGACCATACCTGCCATCTTTCTAAACAGTGGCAATGGTGAGTTCTCAGACTTTTTAAGACGGAGATAGGGGCACAAAAAGGGGGTCATTGTGGTTGGTTTATTTAAATGTAGCCTGCCTTACTGACATGTTGTAACAGATTTAAAATCATCTAATTATTATTTTTTAGTCTCCATTAGTATCCTCTTTATTTAACAGAAATTTAAATGTAGTGGGAAGAGCCGGTAAAATCATAACAATTGATCATGTACTGTGAATAGCACACAGCCACCTTGTGTTCAATTGTGCTATATGTAGGCACTAACAGGTATGGTTTATTCAGATCTCTTCATGTGCAAGCCCTCACAAACTTTGGTCAATGTACATGGTCCAGGACTAATTTACGTAAAACACCATTTTGCTTGTTTTAAAGTACAAGTTGTATAGGTCATCTAGGCATTCGGTAAGGACTATTTTAAGTAATGGGTGTAATTCTGTCGAATTTGATTACACACACTGGTATATTTAAATGGCAATTATTCACTTTATTTCAATCCTCACAATCCAAATTCCTTGGAAAGTCATTATATACACACTCCAAGAAATAGAGTAAAATCAATGTTAAAGGACATTTTTGGACTAGGTCAACCTAAAGGTGTTATCCAGTATAAACTTGATTGAATGTTGCACACTGATCTGCCACATTGAAAACTACATGTGTTGAACAAATCTGTACAACCCTCCTATTTGCCATTATCAGACCAGACATCCTCTTTTCTTGACTTGGTTTAGCACCTGGCCACCACTGTAAAAGTCCCAAAGTGATCAATAATTTTCATTTGGAATTTTTTTTTAATGACATTTAAGGTGCAGAGCATTCAACAATCAGGCCTGATTAAATTTGGGTAAAAAAACTTTTTAGCAGGATCAGATAAGGTAGCATTTTATATATTTGTCATGTCTTAATTATTTAGAATTAGATACTTTTATCATTTTATATAATACATGTATTCATTTGTAGTTTCAATAAAGTCACCACTTGCAATGGGGGGGGAGATTTGCACAAAATTTAGTCAATTAAGCTACCTTGAGCCAGAATTACCTGTTCCAGTTCTTTTGTTTTCCCTCTGGGCAATTAGACTACCCTGATTACTGGAAATACTTCATCTTGTTGACAACTTAGATATTTTAGGAAGGAAGCTGACCCCCATTATGCAACTGCTATTGTGTCGTAGCTTTTTATATTAATGTTGTTTACTTCAAAAATATTAATTCCTACCTTAACATTTGAATCTGTGTGTGTGTGTGTGTGTGTGTGTGTGTGTGTGTGTGTTGTGAGAGAAAGATTTGGATTTTTTACATAGCTTTAAAACTTTTCAGTCATATCGCTACAATGTCTGCAGTGTGATGTCTAGCACTGGGGCATCATAATGCAGACATGTAGAATCATGTCCCGTCCAGTCACATTATCCTGACCAGTCCAACCAGTTCTGACACTAACCTCAATGCTGAGCACCATGCAAAGCAGCTACTAGTGCAATTTTTAGAAGTCTTTGGTATGATTTGGCCAGGGATCGAACCCGCAACCTCCTGCATCTGAGGCTGACGCTCTAACTACTTAGGCCATCTGCAGTCAACATCTGAAGCAAAATCAGTCTTATTGTTGTGGTGAGTTTGTAGTTGAGAGGATTTATTTCTACTGAAATTATTCAATGGAATTACAAAGTGCTCAATAATATTTCAGACAAAATCATTATTTTGGGATTACTGTGAATTCATTCAAGGACATTTTAGATTATGTCATTGTGATACATCAAGACTATTAACACATTAATACATTCAAGGCTATTGGCTAATCAGCACATTCATAATTGGAATTAATTCAGAACACCACTGCGGAATTCTTTTGGAACTCTATAATTTTGGATTTGTGATAGAACTTTCAGGACCATTTGGTATTTAATTCACAATCTTTCTAAATTTTCACACTGCATTCAGGGGAAATAAATCACCTGTTGAATTTTACAAAACTTGTTTGGTTTTTGCTCTTTTCTGTTACTTATAGTTTAAGACCATAGCGTCGTAACAAGTTATAAACTGTTAGGGATGAAATGCATAATCATTTTAAATTGCTACTTGTGATATTTTGGTGATATTGCTCACTATAGGGTAGGTACACGTGGAAAAGTTTATTTAATAAGACAGAATGTAAACAAACATATTTCACATTTTTATATAATCGATTAAATCTGACATGTATTTGTTCAGTAAAAGAGTAGTAGTGGGAAAATGCGTTTGTTTTTCCTATAGTTGATCAGTCTTTCAATTTCCATGTCCTTGACTTGTAAGAGCACATGTACATGAAGAACAAATGTATTTCAATGTATGGTAATTATTATTTTAAATTTCTTTGCATTCCCAGATGAGTGTGTTTTTGGATTTTTAACGTAGCTTTAACAATTTGAGTTATATTGCTATGATGTCTGCAGTGCGGGAGTTTATAGTGATGTCTAGTACTGGGGCATCATGCTGCATATATGTGGCGTCATGTCCCACCCAGTTACATTATCCTGACACCAGGCCCAACATTAACCTCTTAATGCCATGCACCAAGTGAGGCAGCTGCAAGTACAATTTTTATAAGTGTCTGGTATGACTCAGTCATGGTTTGAACCCATGACCTCCTGCATCTGTGGCAGATACTCTAACCACTTAGACCACAGGAGCAGTCCATTCCCAGACGAAAGTTTGGTGATTTGTCTGAAGGTGCTACATGAAATGTGACCTTTGTCACATATGATAACATACCTAGATTTATGATATGTATATTATGCAAGTCTGATATCAGTTTTTATGTACTTTGTATATTTTGTATATTTCTCTCTGAAATGTATGTGATAAAGACTGTTCATAGATCCCAATGGAATTACTGTATGTTCAGCTATGAGTAGACTTAACTGGCTATAAATCTGCCTATTCAGAGCAGTGCCTAAATTTCAGTCCATGGGCCTACCATGGGCCTGCCCCCCCCCCACAGACACACACACACACACACACACAGTAATTGGTTCTACACCTGTAATTTGTCTCCGCCCTTGCACATCTGATTTTGTTTTTCATTATTATATCTCTATATGGATAATTAATGAATATGAGAGATATTGTCATTATTGATTGCACTGGCAAATGGATTGATATGTACAGGCAAAAATCAAGTAATGGGCTGATAAAAGTATTGTGATGTGTATTTGTATTAAATGTATTTTGTTTGTATTTTCAGGATTGATAGAATGTCCTCATTTATATTACATTCTGCACAACCTGCTGTACAATAAACCTATTTTTAACCACTGGATTGACTTGCTTGTTTTTCATTGACCGGTGATTAGTCTAGTAATAGATGTATTCGAACTGATGAGATTTTTAGCACAAACAGAAAACAGTTATGCAACAGCTACAGGTACGATATTACCACTACGAAAGTCACATTGATTAGCAAGAACAGCAATGTAAAAAATGTGTGTGTTTATGTGTGTGAGTTGGATTTTTAACACAGCTTGAACAATTATTCAGTCGTATCGCAACAATGTCTGCAGTGTGGCAGTTTATAGTGATGTCTAGCACTGGGGCATCATGCCGCAGACATGTACAATGATGTCCCACCCAGTCATTATCCTGATACCAGGCCGACCAGTCCTAACACTAACCTCTTAATGCTGAGCACCTAGTAAGACAGCTGTTAGTACCATTTGTACGAGTCTTTGGCATGACTTGGCTGGGGTTCGAACCCGCGACCTCCTGCATCTGAGGCGGATGCTCTAACTACTAGGCCACCCGAGCAGTGAGAAGTAAGAAATAGCATGTGGCTATGAAAACTGAACAATTTACACAATTTCTTTTATTCCAAGGTTTCAGGAATTACATTAAAAATTAAAAGGCTGTATTTCACTGATAGTGAAACATGAACTGTTATTTTTTACACCTATCTTTCATTATGAGGATCCATTCTTTGTATCTGCATGTAGCTGATTATTTGTCTGTCAAAAATTTAACAATTTGGACAGTATCACTATTACTTCTGAGCCTCTTTCAGACAGTCAAAATTATTCAACTCACACTGGAATGAGACAAGGATATTACTTCACATTACATAAACCTGTGGTTGTCATTTGTTAATAGATAATGGGTTACTTCCCTTGCTTTCCAAAAGCGAGAAAACTGGAATCTTAATGTTTTTGAGCAACTACAGTTTCAAATTAGTCACTTTGGCAGCCGTATCAGATGTATGATCAGTACCATTTTCATTTACAACAAACTGGACACCATGGAAAGACTTGGTGAAAATTCCATGTTACTATGACTATCCATTCAGGTGAGTTAGTGATAAGATTTTCAAGATGTCCATTGTGGCAGCCATACTTGAGGTCAGATAAGCAGCAATTTTTTTCAGGTCCAACTTGCTATTATAATATGTCCTTTGATGAAAACCCTGTGTCAGTAAGACTTTCCATTTAGGAGAAGTAGCATTATCAAGATTTTCACAATGGCTGCCATTGTGGCCATACTGAATCGCAAGTCTTTTGGTAAAAACCCAATGTTGATATGATTTTCCGTGAAGGAGATGTAGTGATTTCAAAGATGGCCACTGATATAACATGACCACAGAAATACTCTGGATAATGGACAAATTTAGAATTCATTAAGATCGAAACCTTCTGGCATGTCAGAAGTTAAGAAAGCTGTACAAACCAGCAATCATCTGATTTGGATAAAGAAATCAGATACTGTACTGGTCAAAGCAAGAACTAATTGTAATATTGATTGTACTGGTTCAATAACTTTATAGTCATGTCAGCATACCCCTAAATGGTTCAACAATGCTGGGGAAGAAGATTTAATTGCTGTCTGCCTTCAGTAAATCTATGCAGTATCTCCTGTATGGCCATTAATGCCCATGTCTAGCAGATCTTGAGAGAAGGTAAACACTCAGTATTAGTGAAACTAATGTCCTGGTACCTAATTCAATACCACCATTTAAATGCTCATCACTGGCGATTAATTTTCCTCCTACTGGTTTTAAAATGCATTTGCACAAGAAAATAAAGCCTCAGACTTCAACAATTATATGTTGCTAATTACATATTCAATATAATTAGAACGTATGGCATGCAAAAATATTTCAAACTTTTTTCCATATTTTTTTAACAAGCAGTTGCAAAAATATGATTAAAAACATCATCATTTTACATTCAGTATGAAGCCAGTACTAAACATAAGCTGTGCTGTCATAAACTGTGAAGAAATTGTTAAACTGCTAGGAAATGACATTGACTGTCAATTGCAATTCAATTCACATGTAACAAATCTCTGTTGGAAAGCTTAAAGGCAACTATCTATCTATACTGGGTGGGACATCATGTTACATGTCTGCGGCATGATGCCCCAGTGCTAGACATCACTCTCAACTGCCACACTGCAGACATCGTAGCGATATGACTGAAAAATTTTTAAAAGCTACGTTAAAAATCCAAATCACACTCACACACACATACTGAATGTCTTTTTACCCACAGCTAGTGCTTGAAATGCTTCGAGGTTGGTTTGCATTTTGTTTGCAGTGGACCAGTTAATCAGGATGCTGGACTCTGTTTCAAGTGTGTTAATTGGAGTGTCAAAATCTGATGACGAAAAGGACACTTGCTTGAGGCTAAATTGCGCCAAGAAGGGCTTATCTGATGCCACCTACTTTTGAAGATGTACCTTAAAAGCATTCATTGAGAAAACCAGAAATTGTACTATTTTTTCAGTCTTTCTATAGGCAATACAGTCTACAAACTTTAAAAACTAGCCTGCTTTTAAGGGATTCAAACTATATTTAGTATAATGAAATCTCATTGCATTCTCCAATAAGCCATTTCACACACTATGTATTATCATCATTTAACAGATCACTGGGATCACTGCCTTGATGACTGAATAACCTCTTTTTATAAAAGTTCCAAGAATGTCAATTCTCTAATTCAAGCAAATACTGTTTAACCTTTCCAAACTAATATTATGATAGCATACACACTTATACAAAACTGTATGCTGATTTCAAATTATTTTCCTTTATTCTCCACTGCCCTTTACATCTTTCACATCTTTTGCCACCCACTGAGCTAGTGCTATAATGTTATCTGAGGCCTAATTGCAGCAATCTGTGACTGTAGTGCACATTATGTGCTTGTTTTGTTTTTTTAAAGACACAGGTGCCTGAACAGCTAGGTGAGCTAAAAATGGCTTATCTACACTGTATTGGCTACTGAACAGGATGTTTCAGAGAATCGCCTATTTCTGAGGATGTACATTAAGTACATCAGGTTTGAAGCAAGCCAGAAATTGCACAAATTTAGACTTCTGTATGTAGCATACCTGCCAACCTCCCAAGTAGTGTTGGGGATTAAGACTAAAAAAGTGTGTATTGAGGTCCCAAGGTAGGGAACAGTGCACTCAAATCCACCCCAACCCCAAAAATTACATCATAAAACTGAAAAAAATTGTCTCCTCATATAAGGCTATAAAAAAGACAGGAAATATAAATTTTACTAAAAGAAATGTTTTTTCAAGCATTTAATACTTTCAAAATAGTTGGTATATTAAAAATTGTCAAATATTATCACCACATATACATATGTGCACACTCGCATAACTACAACAGCGCAGACAATAAACAAAATACAGGTATACACCAAGCTTCTATCTATAAAATCCGCTGGACAGGGAATAGAGTCTTAACAAGCTGTAGTCTTTCGTGCTCTGAATAGTTCAATGTGGTGTTTTAATGCAGATAAATATCATACACTCAATATCACGTCAATATGGTGTTTTTGTAGTATGTGCAAAACTAAAATGTACCCCCTTCTGCTGCATTTCACAATGTCAAACTTCACCAACCTAGATTTCATAAATTTTGTTTCCTGGACTTTGCACACTTTACCGATACATCAGCCTTCCCTGAATCACAGCTGTGTTTTGACATTTTGCCTTCAAAAATGGATCACATTTCAACACTATAACAACAATTTCAATAATCTTGTTTTGCATGTTTTATATGGAGTAAAATCCAACTTCAGAAGGAATGTGTCTGCTGATCACAATTAAGCAATAATATCTAATAAAGATGACTCAAGAATTATCATTCAAGGCAACAAATCATAATAGCTTTTTGTCCCATTAACATCAACCTCTTTAATTTACATAATTTAAATGATTTGGGGTTGTCCCATGTCACATAATTTACCTAGTCATATCAGGCAAATGGGTTCTACCACAGCAGCATTTAAAGGACTCTTAACATATCAGCAAAGCAGTGAAGTAGTCTGTGCAATGGTAGTTGTTTACCTGTGACTGCCTTACCTTTGAATCACCTCTATGAACTAAGCTGTATAAAATGCCACGAGATTTCCATAAGCATCAAACAGCACTGTTTACTGTTTATAAAGACCCTAAGTTACCTGTACCTGCATAAATCACTGTAAGAAGAATAATTTTTTTTAACCCAAAGATTACAGAAAATTGCATCTTTTTAAACATGACCAAGTGAGATGGTTTAAAAGTAAAAACTTGTTTATCGCATAACACACTGAGTTCTGGCAGATATGTTAAGGCTGTACAGTCAATAATCTCTCAAAATCTGTTTCCTTCAGGACACAAAGATAAGCAGATAATCAAATCCCACTACTCGTATATTCTCCAATCAAATTTGATTTCATTTTCTGGAGTTTAACACCATTCAGCACATGATAGACTGTACATGGTGGCCACTCTATCTGGTGGAAGAAGAACCCCTGATGACCCTGGGAAGAACCACCAACCCACAGGAAGCTAATTGCAAGATTTCTCACATATCCATATTGGTTGAGCTGAGACTCACGTGGTCAGAGGTGAGATGTGCAAGTGATCTGTAAAGGCAAGCATCTAAGACCACTCAACCACCCAGAGTCCCCATTCTCCAATCAGCCCTTTGACACACTGTGTACTGTGACGACTTAAGTTAACTGGTAATTTGGATCATAACTTGTATGGCAGAATAACAAGAATAGGTGTTGACCAGGAAAAAATTTGCTTATTGTTATCAAAACCAATATGTCTGTCAGTTCTCTAATGCACACAAATGCTGCATAAGCTTTCTATTTGACACTATGATAGAAAATATGCAAAACTTCACATGTGTTCAAAAGTTATCTGATTTCTTCTCTACTACTTTCACATCTTTTGCCAGCCACCAAGTTTGCTGCTGTTGTCTTAATACCTTTTACCTGCTTTTTTCAAGTACTGATGATTCAAAGAAGATCAAGACAGTTTAATCCATATACATTCCTCTCCTTCACAAAGTACATGTAATGTTTATATTGAATGGTCAAAACTTAATGAGTCACAGACACTGTCAAAATGTTATGAATTTCTAAACACAAATTTCAGAAGTTATGGTTTCACAGAAAGCTGCACTGGGCCTTTATTAGGCTCTGACATATAAATATCTAAAAACAGCAGAACACATCTTAAAGACCTCCCAATCTGCCAAAAATATGGTCTGTCATCTCTTCCTCGAATTAGGTGTGTGTATTACCAGTCAAACTTAATACAGTAAAACCAGTCTTGTGAGATAACCACTTTAGCTATCAAAAAGTATTCTCCCAAGATAGGTGGTCTCATAACTGGTCTGTGCATGAGTGCCAGTTTTGAAGGTCAAAATTCAACTGGATTTAGGAAAAATATCCACAAGGATTTAAGATGCATTTTATTCTTATTGTACCTCCTGTTAAGTATTATAAGCATTCATCTCAAAATATTTTACAAAACAAAAATGATATACACCTATCATAGAACATTCACATTTTACACTTGTGTAGATGTTAACATATCCAAGAGAGCTGAAATATCGACTGTAGTGGTTCTCATCAAGCCTTTGATAAATATGGAAATGCATGTACCAAACAAATCAACTCTCCTAAAAGAAAAGAATAAAATTATTCAGAGACAAAATTCAGATGCTTAAATAACTAGTGACATAAGTGGATTAACTTACAACAAAAGACATAACTAATGTCCAATGGTGAATAGATGATGAGATTTTATAATGGTGGTTCTTTTGGCTTAGTGTTGTGCTTTAATAACTGTAACATCAACAAAGCAACAAATAATAGACACCTTTACAATGACTATGGAAAAACAAGTAACATATTAAGAGACAAAGATTTCATTCACATAAAGAATTACAAATTAATTCTATGGGAAAATGATATATGAGATGTGCTACAGTAAAAGCCTAATGAGAAGATCTCTCATTTTCTCTTTAGGACATCATCCTAAAGGTGCTGATTTTCACAACAGATAAAGAAACAATACAAATCCCTTTAGCTACATAAATCCATGACCACCTCCTTTAAAGAAGGAATGGTTAATTACTTTGTTACTACAATGACAGTTAATGATGTGTACATCTGTCTGGTTTACAGCCAATAGTATTAAGCAATATCTTTCAGTTTATGGAAAACAGTAAACTGACTGTATTCCTATTTTTTAAATTAGGATTTAAAACAATCTACACTCTGCCTTTAGACTTTCCTCAGCAATCATGGTTACAAGTGTAAATTACAGTCAGTAGTGTTTACATTTGATTTTTCAATGTGGTCAGTGATTACAGTGTTGAAATGCATTATCTGAAAATAAAAGCCACTGACTGCATATGGCAAGTGATTGTTCACAACAGTTAATTTATTTAATAAAAACCTAATTTTGATGCAACTTTTTTTATTTTGAAGGAGCAGCGATAAGATTTTATTGGATGTCAGATCATTTAGGACCAACAAGATATCATAACAAGTCATCTGGTAAAAACCTTACATCAATATAACCATCAATCCATGAAGGGTAGCAATAAGATTTTTAAGCTGGCCACAAAGATGCAGACGTCAGATTGGCACCATTTTCATTTAAGACTAACTAGATATCATAAGAAGTCTTTTGATGGAAATCCCATGTTGATATGAACCATCCATCAAAGTGGAGTAGCATTTAAGATGGCTGCCATATATGATATTAGATCAGTAACCTTTGCATTCAGGACCAACTAGACATGAAATAAAGTCTTCTAGTGAAACTCTCATGTCTCAATGACTTTCCATTCAGAAGTAGTCATAACAAGATTTTTAAGATCACTCCCATGACAGCCATATTGGATGTCAGATTGCTACCTTGCTCCTTTAGGAATAACTATGCATCGTAAGAAGTCTTTAAGTGAAGTCCTATGCTTCACATGACCATTTGTTTAGGAGTAGCCATAATGAGATTTTCAAAGTGGCCACTGTGGTGGCCATATTGGATGTCAAAGCAGCAACATTTTCATCAGGTCCACAAAGATCTTGCGATGAATGGCAATCTACCTAGTCATTTAGGAGGAGCAACAATAACAAACTTGTAGAAATCGGCGGACAGACAACAGGCAACAGGCCATCCTCAAGATCTCTTTTGGTCTATGACCAATAGTGCTAAAAACAAATTGTAGATTGAGTGGGCAATCCATTGAAAGAGATGAGTGATAAAGTGGAATATCTTGATAAATAGTTTACAGATGATCAACATTTTACATTTTACTGTATCATAATAACAGTGAAATTTCTTTACAGTGGGTATCTATATTTGTTTCCAGGTATAACTTGCTCTGTCATCCCTACTGCTGTGACTAAATGGTACTTCCTTTCTGAGTTTTTGGTTTATAATAATAATAATAAGTTTATTGTATTAGGGTAACTCAAATACAATATAATATTCTCCCTTGAGGCCATCAGGATGAACAAACTACATGTACTGCAAATCAATGGGAAAATGACATTTTGTCTCAGAAATTGTGAGTGTTATAACTGTTACTTATTTAATCTGCTGACAGTCGAGACGAAACAACAGCACTGATGAAATGTGACCTGCTATTCACCGTCTGCATTTCTAGTGACATGACTACACAAATCTCACAACCTACATGTCAATGACATCAAGGATCCAATAGTCACATATCAACAATAAACCTCCTTTCCAATGTTGACATACAAAAATATGAAAATATCAAATTAAAGACACACACTATTTGTAAAACAACGAAATAACACATAAGTCTCAACATATCATTCAGTGAACAATAACCAGAAACCTGTTGCTGTCACAGCAACTTGCAGCAACTTGGATAAAGTCAGATTCATCAAGAACAGAAAATGTGTCAACAACGGTTTTCTTGTAACATGTGACTACCATGTTCACAAATGCCCTCTGCTTCATGAGTCTGACTTTGTCGGAAACCTTTTAGTTTCACTTAATTATGGCAAGTACAATTGAAATATGAAACATTTAAACATGGATTCTGGTAATATACCTTTATATATACCTTGTCTTGCTCATCAAACAAAAGAAGTTTTAGTTGCATACTTGGAGTGGTCAATGCTGATATGCTCTAGTGACCACTGAAAGGCAGGGTAAAATCACTGCTGGGTTAAGAAACACCTGGCCATTGACTGTGCATAATTACATGACATTTAAATAGCAAATTTGCCAGGGAGAAATTAAAATGGCTCTTGTGACCAGGTGACCACTGAACTTGGTGACCATTAGGATAGGTTTAACTGTAGTATGATTAGTATATAGATCAGTTTTTGAATGTTGTACAAATACAAAGGCAAGTCACTTATAAACAATATGAATAACACAAGCCCTAAAATAGATCCCTGTGAAACTCTTTCGTTGATGAACATCTGCTCTGATTTAATGTTACCAATAACAATTTGTTGGCTTCTGTCAAATAGGTATGATTTGAACCATCAGACTGATAAGTCAGAACATTTGTACTTTTCAAGTTTCCATACAAGTATGGTCAACTAAGTCAAAAGCCTTCTTAAAATCAAGGTATATAGTTCCAACCATTACATGAATTTTATCACAACCAAAGTCTCCAAAACGTCATCATCTTATTATAGGGAACTGTGATAGCTCAACTGAACGAGCTTCAGTCTTGTAATCCCAAGGGTTGCTGGTTTAATATCTGGCTGGGAAAGCCCATGTCACGAATTGGGTGTGCCCTTGACAAAGGTATTTATCTCCTGCTTCCTTGACATCACATAGACAAAGAAGGTATTGAAATGCTGTCAAAAAAACAACCAAAACAACAACTTGATTTTACTATTTGTGATTGGATACATACTGTGATCATGAAACTTTCTTTTGCAAAACCTCCAAATAATGCCTGCTCACAAAGATGAGTAATTACAGATACATGTACCTTGCCAGAAGTTTACTTGCAAATTTGAATACAGGTCACTTGTCGATAAAGGCCTATATATTTGGTCCCCTTAAAGTCTTTTATACACAGGTTTCACAGTATCTATATGTAACTATAATCCTTGTCAAATTATTTTTTTTTCCTTTAAAATTGATATCCTCACTGCTGTAAGACCATTAGGCAATGCACACCTATTGTGAAATGGAGGTAATTTCAGCAAACATTCAGAGTCAACTATATGGTTATCCAAGTATAAAGGTCACTGGCCACCTATATTGTACAAACATGTGATATTATTATAGTCATAAACAAAACTCTTTGTTGTGTATGCACACCATAAAATGTTTAATTAGACTCAAAAATCCACTTTTCTTAAATGAAAAAATTATTCAGCAATCTCCGTAAAAATCGGTAGTTTCCGCATGCCAAAAATGAATATGACGTACATTTATCCCTTCTATTCAACCTAGCCATTCAGGTGTTTAATTTCCCCATGTAAATCTCTATGTGATATATCTTACGATCGTGCTTTTGTACAGCAAATATGGTGCACGGTGTTGCATATGGATGTAACCAAAAAGAGTGATGATGGGAAAAAGGGTTCTCTCCTTTTTCGAAAGATCCTGTTTACCAGAAGAAAAAAAGTGGATTCAAGCCGTGGGATCGAATAGGGTGAGAGATGGGAATGTTGTGTCATTTATGCCGGATCATAGTCAATTTTGCCCAAAGACAATTCAGCCCAACTCAAAAGACAATTCGGCCCAACTTAACAACAGTTTGAACAAGTTCTTTTTCTTCAAACAACCAGTAAATACTGTGTAAGATAGGTTTTAGGAAAAACACTAAATTTGAACAAACTATCTTGATATTCTTTCAAAGAAAATAATCATACTTCGTAACATACGTATATATGAGAGAAAATACAAACTGACATATCCTGCTCATTCTAATTAAAATATTATATACATTTTTTATGCTAAAATATATGCATCTGCACAACAACATTCTCACTTTAAGTCTTCCAATCAAATTATCAATATTGATTTATAAAACAATAATATTTAACAGATAATATTCTACAGAATACATATACATTTTTCTAAGGGTAGTGTACATGAGATATTATAACAAATATATTTAATTTTAGGCTTCAGGTTGTAACACTGCTGCATATAATAGACACTCGATTACACATGAAAGAGAGAGAGAGAGAATAATGTTGAGGATTTTGTCAGTGTTTAGTTGCCGCAATATGAAGCTCTTACCAGTTAATTTCATTATTTGTATTTATTTTTCAAGCTGTCTTAGTGTGTGCATGTGTAAATTGAAAGCTTGTCATTACTAGTCAATATCGTCAATCATACTTGCTCCATTATTCCATACAAATAAGAAAAGAAATAATTTTTTGTTGAATTTGTGTGAAAACAAAATGAAAGAAACTAACCTTGCATTGTTATCATTTATTCCTTCTTTTTTTATCACACGAAATTTATTAGAGAAAAAATATATCCACGAACTCCGTATATGTAGCGGATGCCAGCTTGCATATGCATCCTTACTGTAGTGTGTTATCACTTATGTCAAATTACAAAATCGCAAAAGAGACAAAAATATCACCTGATTGCTTGAAGGCACCTGCCATTCACGCATGACAAGTTACAAGGTGCAAACTGACCAAGATTGTATTGTATCCAGGTTAACTATACAACGGTATCTCGCAAATAAAAATCAATATTTTAAAATACATTCACTGTGAGTGCAAATGATAATCTTTTTGCTAACATAGGTTACAAAAGTATTATTAAAGCAAGCTATTGTTGTGTATACTATTTGCCCTGCAAACATCAATTATGATTACATATGGCAAACAAACAGAAGCCCAGGTGATGAATAAACACAACCGGCAGCGAGCAATAAACTCCTTGCTTAAACTTACTGACAGGATATCAAATACAATGGTTATTTTACTACAAAGCAAAACAACCCCATAACTGACTTTGGTATCTTTTAAGTGTGCCGATGTTTTCTTATGAAGTTGGCCGACATAAGGAAGCCATGTTAGGTTCCTTTGGATTCTTTTAATTGTGCCAATTTCTTTTTTTTTTCATAAAGTCAGCCAACATTGATTCCATTTTACCTGTATTACTGGGAATTTTCAAAATAAATTGAAACAATAGAACACTTTTGAAAGCGACACAATCTAGTGCATCGTGCACGCATATCAATATAAGGCTGAACAGTAAATCAGTTTTCAGTAATTTCATCTAAATGTTCCCTATTCATAGTTTCTAGTGTTTTATTTTTCGACAACAAGAAGCATGTACTTCATCTTGTGGGGATAAATGTACATCATTTCTGGTTGCGTCCTCTATAGGTGGGAAATCGTAACTAAGGGGAAGTAACAGCGTTGTATACTTCTATTCTGAGTAATTAAATTATTATTTATTCTTTACACTTGATGATTTTTTTTTTTGTTCTTTTTGTGCGAGTATAACTACTTTTAGTCATGTAATGCAAATCTGATGTAGAAAGAAAAATGTTGGAATATGGCCAGTGACCTTTAAATCTGAATTCAACCCTCTTCTACATTTAAAATCTATAAATAATTCCTTTTCTGTCATTTCTAACAACCAACAAGACTACATGAACAGTACATTATATACCTGCATAATGTTTAACAGTCCTCTATAATATGTAGATAACTTAAATTTTTATGCAGAAACCATTTTTCTTCCTTCAGTCAGTGACCATGACATTTGAATGCAAAATTAATAGCTTTTATTATCACCCTAAGTGTAAGTCATCTACAAAGTTTGGTAAGGTATGTACTACAGAACTAATGTTTCTGTCTAAACAACATTTTATTCATTCAGTTGTAGTGACCTTGACCATGACCATCTGACCCCAAAATCAACAGACTTCATTCTTACAACAACTTCAAACAATCTAAAAAAAGGTAACAGCAGATGATAGAGAACTCAAGAGAACTCAAGTTACTATGTTGATACCATTTTTCATCTTTAAGTTACAGTGACCTTGACCATGACCATTTGACCCCAAAATCAACAGACTTCTTTCTTACAACAACTTCAAACAATCTAAAAAAAGGTAACAGCAGATGATAGAGAACTCAAGTTACTATGTTGATACCATTTTTCATCTTTTAAGTTACAGTGACCTTGACCATTGAACTCTTACACCTTATACTGATAGGACTCTTAAATACACCAAGTGCAAGGTATCCACAAAATTTGGCAACTCAGGCTGGTGATGCACAAGTAATGTTAATGCAGAGAAATTATTTTTCTTCTTTTAACCACAATAACCTTAGTTTTTTACCATTTGACCCCAAAAACATTAGGCAGCTTCTTTACCATGCGTGGAAACCATCCACAAAGTCTGGTCATATATGTGATACAGAATTACTATTATTGTGCAAATTTTTTTTATTCTTTCAGTCTCAGTGACTGTGACCTTTGACACTGTGACCCAAAAATCAATAGGTTTCTTCCTTATGCCAACTGCAAGCAATTTATAAAACTTAGTAACCATATATGATGGATAACTGGGGTTATTGTGCATCAACCATTTTTCTTCTTTCAGTCAAAGTGACCTGTTTAAACCCGAAATCAATAGGGTTCTTCCTTATCCCAAGTGCAAGCCACCTGCGAACTTTGGCAACTGTAGATGGTGATGAACTCTCATTATTGAGTGGAAACATTTTTTTTTATTTATTGTCCCAGTTACCCTGACCTTTGATATTTTTTTACCTTGAAATCAACAGGGCTCATCCATACCCCAAGTGAATGCCACCCAAATAGTTTGGTAACTGTTGATGGGTGGAGGACAAGTTGCTGTGCAAAAATCAATTTTCTTGTTTCAGTCACACTCATTCAACTTGACCTTTAACCTTCTGACCCCCCCCCCAAGTAAATATGCCTCTGCTTTGCCCAAGTCCAAGCCATTCAAAATGTTTTGTAACTGCAGATGGTGGCCAGCTCAAGTTACTGTCCAGAAACAAAATTGATAACAGTCAGACAGATGTGCATTCCAACAGATGGGCATAAGATAACATGCACTAATTTACAGCAGGCATATGAAGACTATTGCTTCACACATATACTAATGTACCAGCCAATCTACGAAATGGATAGGAGGATATTTGTTAAAACCTACCTGGAGGCTTTGCCTCTTTCCAGCATGCCCTCATTGTCTACTGCTGTCCTGAAATATTAAAAATTCAAGTTAATGCTCAATACCTGTGCCTGCATCTTATCAACAACTGGCTATCTTGCTACAGGTATATATCGACAATGTATCTATATCTGCAGGCCAGAAGTTTGGAAAACTTATGAACTACAGCTAAAAACTCTGACATGTGCAATAGCTGCATTCACACGAGTGGTTGTGTAACTCAAAATTGTGGTTTTGCTGCTTTTAATATTCATTTTAAAAGATATGTAATTTAATCAACAACTTTAATACCATTCATTTTAGCCATTTACAAATCCTATTTTTTTGTTTCAGACAAATAATTTCATTATCATTTAGTCTTCACCAAAAAATTAAAATAAAACAAAATTAATATGAAACTGAATTAAACTGAAATTTTGGCAGATACTTGTATTGTTGGATATTTGATCTGTCAGAGGCATGCCCCCCTCCCAACCCCTTCATCAGATTGGCACCGTTTTCATTGAGGACCAAGTAGACACCATAAGTCTTTCAGTGGCAACCCCATGTTGATAAAACCATCCATTTAGGAGGAGTACCAATAACAAGCTGTTCAAAATGGTTGCCATGGTGGCCATACTGGATGTCTATCAAGATCATAGTGGATGTCCATGTCACACCATTTTCATTTAGAACTATATCATGAGAAAACTTTTTTAAGTTTCATGGCAAACCTCCAAATAGGTGTAGCATTTACAAAATTTGTGCTAATGGACAGATGGACAATGGACAACAGATCATTTCATAAGCTCTTCTGACCTATGATCTGTAGAGCTAAAACCAAGAGCCTGTCAAAAGGAATGATGCTCTACTGGCTGAAGGGAATTTCAAGAGAAATTTTGAAAAGCTGATTTCTTCTATTTTAACTGCTGAGTGTTGATACCATCTCAATATTTTTCAGCGACAATTGTTATGTTTATTTAATTTGCATTGTTTGTTAGTTTTTTTTATTTATAATATGCTATGGATAACTGTATTTTGGACTTGACCTTGTCCATAATCAAGATCATTTTCTACCTGACCTGAATCATTGATTTGTTTAAAAATTCTATAAACAACTAATACATAGTTAATATTTTCTTTCTGAGCATGGGTTAACTATTAGGATTATTATATGTACCTGAGCCGAGAACATTGTGTTAACCACGTTCTTTATTATAATTTTAGTAACAGACTTCTAATTATAACAGAAATTTTATCTTGTAAATATTTGGAACCTTCCAGAATGAAATTTTCCATTAGGTAATGGTCTTTTTTAGAAAATGTTAATGAAAATGTTAATGTGACCTGAGGTTAAGTAGAAGCCTATATAATCTTGTTTTTCCTTGAAATCATTCATTCATGCTATAAGATCTGAGCAGAATCAATTGTATTATTGTTGTTTCAGTATTTAATTTGGGCTGAAATTTATTTATTCGAATTATTTAATTCAAGTTATTCTTCTCTGCAAATACAAAGTGCTCAAAAATAACATTCTTGGAATAGAGACTTGGATTTATAGTGAAATTCAAATAAAGACATATTCTTGGATTGCATTATTGTGATTCAACAAAAGATTGTTGGCACATCAATATGACACAGGCCACCACAGGCACATCAACACTTCCAGTCTTGGATTTATTTTAGAATACCACTAAAGTTTGTTCAGAAATTTAATCATTAGCACTTGTGTTTGAAATTCTAGGATTATTTGGAATTTACTGTGCAATACCAAAGTTCTTTCTATATTTTTCACTTTGTATTCAAGAGAAAAAAATTATTTGTTGAATTCTACAAAGCTTGTTGCTTCTCACTCTTTTGTATTACATATTTTAAGACCACTGAGTATTAATACAATATTTTCAAATTAGCCACTCTTGCAGCCATACTGAATGTAAAATTAGCACCATTTACATTCAGAACTAAAGTGACACCATTAGAAGACTTTTGTTAAGAACCCCATGTTGGTGTAACCATCCATTTAAGATTAATAGAGACAAGATTTTCAAGATGTTCACCATGGCAGCCATATTTGAGGTCAGCTCTGCACCATTTTCATTCAGGACCAACAAAATATCATAACTGGTGAAAAACTTATGTCAGTATTACTTTCCATATAGGAGGAATAGCAATAACAAGATTTTCAAGATGGCTGTCATGGCAGTCATATTGGATGTCAGATCACCTCCAGTTTAATTTAAGATCAACTAGATGTCATAAGATGTCTTAATGAAAACCCCATGTTGATATGACCATCCATTCAGGAGGAGTAGCAATAACAAGATTTTCAAGATGGCTGTCATGGCGGCCATACAGGACTTCAGACTGGCACCATTTTCTTTTATTACCAAACAAACATTAGAAGATGTCTTTTAGTGAAAACCCTATGTTGATATATTACCACTCTGAAGTAGTAGTAGTACGAAGGTTTTCAAGATGCCTGCTGCAGTGGTGGCAATGGATGTCTGAGAAGCACCATTTTTGTTTAGTAAAAGCTAGACCTTGAAATGATTGTAAAGTTTTATGGCAATCCTCCATGCAGTTTAGGAGTAATGATAACAAACTTCTGCTAAGAGAATGATGGACATCAGAAAACAGATAAAAGATGACAGACAACTGGCCATCCCTTAAACTCTTCTGATCTATTACCAGTAAAGCTGCAAGTCAATCACTCAACTGTACATGTAACATTTGACATAACTATCCTGTAGCTAGCAAGTCACTAACTTTAGAACATAATCATTTACACTGAACAAGGGTTTGCAATTAAAACTTTATACTCCATGCTTTACATTAAGAGCAAAGCAATGGTTATCATCCTAGATTATAATTTAAATTGGAATTAGTTCACCTTTCTGGAAAGATGACATGACTGTTTATTGGAGAGTCGTCTCTAAGGGGGTCGAAAATGTGCTTCATTTGCCCTTACAAATATTTATTCACTGCATTAAACCTTACCTAAATAACCTCAACTACCTCATCTTTCAACCTTCTGACATGGCATCTTCAAATTCAGAAAAACAGCATGAATATTTTTGTCTTTCTTACTGATGGAGGTTATCATCACTAATGAGAATTTACAAGCTACAAAACTTTTTAGTAACCCACAAAAAGGTAAACCAGTACCTCATTTAAATTCAATCTAGGAAACAATATTATCAATGGCCCACTCAAATATGAAAGCAGCATCAACTAAGCACAGTGTCATAATAATAGACACAAATTTTTGCTGGTTTTAAATTTAGCTGATGATGTGATGTGCATTACTCAGATAAAATGTTAGCGAGACTTATAATTTAGCTAGACTGGTACACTGCCTTATGTCAACGACTTAATAAAGACTTTTGACTTTGCAAGACTGGCTTCACTGTCTTATGTCAATAAATTCATGCATGTAGCAATAACCACTAAAACACATGTAGACAGACATCTTCACGAGGTGATTCATGAACATGTTGACAATTTTATGGAAATTGCCAAAAATAAATAAATTGAAATGATACTATCCAAATTAAATGTACAAGCCAATCCGCCACTAAACTGAAAAAAGGGACCTTTTAAAAGAAATCCGAGTCATAATAAATTCAACATGTAAGAATGTTGTGAAAGTTAATAATTTAATAAAAAAGATTATGCAACAATGTAAAGGTAACCTTAAAAGTTTCACTATATTCACTATAGACAGAGCTGATATCCTAAGTGATTCTCATTTACAAATCATTAGATGTTTGCTTTGTAAAATGGAATCCAGTTTTAATTAAATCTTTTGGTAGAAGTAAGCAGCAGTGAGTAATAACTGCAGAATGCTGGCTGACACAAGAGTAAACCACCTTGCATAAAATAAATATTTGAGAATCTTTTTGACTTCTCTACAAGAAGCCTAACTATCTTTCACAGGTAATCCATCACAAACATGTATGTGTGTGTGATTTGGATTTTTAACATAGCTTTAACAATTTTTCAGTCATATCGCTAGGATGTCTGCAGTGTGACAGTTTATAGCAATATCTAGCACTGGGGAATCATGCTGCAGACATGTAGCATGATGTCCCACCCAGTCATATTATCCTGACACCAGGCCGACCAGTCCTAACACTAAACTCTTAATTCATAAACACATAATTTTGCTGTACATTAACAGCAAATGATGGGTAGTTAGTTCTTGTTGTTGAATATGGGATGAGTGTACATAGATAAATAAAGATTAAACTCTAATTAAGTAAGAATTTTTAAAGTTGATTAATTTGCATTCAATATTATGAATTGTGAAATTAATTAAAAAAAGGTATATTTTTTACATTTTAGAAAAACAACAGACACCATCTGAAATACTGGCCCATTAAAATCAAAAATGACCAGTGCAGGAAATATCAACAGGAAAATTGATCCAATGTCTTTGAATCATAGATTGAACTTAACCTCATATGTGAATTGTGCACTGACCCAAAATATTTGTAAAAAATGAGTAGAAAAACATACAAGCACAACTACTGTAATCACACTGCTTATCAACTTATAAATTTCATATCTGGGGATGTGCAAAGTTAAAATATTAAGGTCACTCACCGTATCTATCCTGGAGATGGCTAACTTAACCAAAACATCAGAGTGGTACCTAGTAGTTGTCTGCACATCCTAGAAAAGAAAGTATTTTAGTTCATCTACCTTGTACTGTTAGACTGTCTTGTACATCCATGTTGTATGCTCAGTCCTCCTGGCATGTAAACAACATACCTTAAAATATGTACATATATACGCATAACATGAATGCATGCATGGCATCATCAGTACAAAATAAAAGGGATAACCTTCTTTCAAGCCCATACTTATATATATATGTACTGCAATCAACACCTGGTATAAGAGTCAAAGGAATGGCCTCTCATGTGTGAAGTAAAATCACACAAATACATGTATATTGATCTGATATCCAATAAGGGACCAGTCCCAAAATAGTTTTTTAAAAATTATTCCTGCTCTAATTTGTTCACAAAAAAGATCTAATAATGATCCATTATATTAGCTGAATCTTGAGGTGAAAGAAAAACAATATTCTGGTTTAAAAGAATACCACAGCCCCACCCACCCCTCATCCTCACCCCAAACATTAAATGGGTCATTAAGAGTCAAAGGAATGGCTTCTCGTGTGCAGAGTAAAACCATACAAATATACTGATCTGATATCCAATAAGGGGACAGTCCAAAAATAGTTTTAAAAAAATATTCCTGCTCTAATTTGTAGATAAAAAAGATCTAATTAGATCCATTATATTACCGGTAGTTGAATCCTGAGGTGAAAGAAAAATAACATTCTGGTTTAAAAGAATACAACAGCCCCACCCACCCCTCATCCCCACCCCGAACATTAAATGGACCGTTAACATTTTGAAAAAGGTTTCTGCAGAGAGGAACTACTGTAAAATGTACCTGTCATGGGCTCACAAAATCTTGACAACAGTGTCCTATTTGGGAGCATTGGTATGTTCCTTAAATGACACACATCACCAAGTTCAATTACCAAACCATCAAAGCTGTGCCTGTGGACTGCAGTGCAACACAGAACTTAAAAAACCAAAACCACTGATACAAGAAATGTACAGACACCCTGTGTATATCACAAAAATATCCGAGTTGTGCATATGTATTTTATTATTTCTCCAAAGTGCATCTCCCTCACCAACTTTCATGACTAATGCATTTAAAGACCTGAAATCTGGCAACAACATAAAAGTAACATGTAGTGGGGGGTTATGTAATGCTTACCTACCAGCATTGCCTTGCTTACCTTTCATAATGCCAAGTCCTATGTCCAAGCTACAGATTTATACATGATCACATATGACAACTTCCTCATAGTTCTAAATCTTTCTACTATACCTGGTCACAGTCTGATACCTGCACCACAGCCCACATCTGTTTACTTCCACTTTACTTGGGTCCAAAGGTCAGGTCATCAGAGCAGCGTGGGAGAAGGGAAATTTTGTAAAAGTGGTAGGTAAGTACAGTATTACCTTATTAAAATTAGTTTAACCTGCCCTCCAAAAAAATACCTTTTAATAGCAGTAATTCAGTACCAAAACCTACTGCACTGCTGAATCGGTCAGTCAGGCTGGATGATAATGGCTTCAGAAAAATAAGTATAATAAACAACTGCACCGGCCCTTATGGTACAAGCCTACATTACCAAAAGCTTCTACATGTTGAGCTATAATGTGCAGTTACATTCAGGATTAATGCACACACAAAAAATGACCACTCTGGTGCATAGGAGACTGAAGGTAAAATAACAATAAAGTAATGTGAGACATCCAGAAGGGACTCTCATCACATCTTGCAACAATGAAGATTCAGATGACTTCCAGGGTTATAATCCTCATAAAAAGGTCTCTTTCATCAAGGGACTACCTCTGAAGCCCTATCAGAGCAAGGAGACTATCTTGATTATGCCCATGACAGATATGACTGATTCTATCAAGGCATTCATCAGTAAGAAATGGGTCCCTGAAGCTCAATTTATCTAATGAAATCAGAAGATTAAGATCCTAGTTGATGGTTGGACCAATAGACTTGAGTGTGTTTGCAAGGGCCACCCTATGGCCCTTTATAGTGGGCACCAAACATTCTCCTTGAAAAGAACGAGAAGTCAGCTGATGCTCTGAAAGAGGGACAGCAAGGATTGACACGTGACCTGCTGCAGCAGTCAAAGAAGATTCTCCACTCTGCATCTTAAACCCTGGAAGTGGACCACCACTTAGCCAGAGTAATGCACCTTGCAAGGTTATTTTAAAAACTGGTGTTGATGAGCCAATCATATAAGTAGGTCCCTCCTTTGTGGTAAACTCCTAGGCTCACATACCAACAGGTCAAAAGAATCTGTTAAAAAAGAGCACAAGGGAAATACCAGAGTAAGCTAAGCAGTGGAAATTCTGACATAGAGGAGCACTTGCAAACTCATTCTGAAGGTGGCAAGGCAATCCACAAGTCCTGCTCAATCTGAAGACATCTGCTTCTCAGGCTCTCTGATATGGGACTGTGGAGATACATCATGGAAGCTTGCTGTTCAATTTTATCATAAACAAGTCCATCAGAGGTCTCCCCCACCACTGGAAAAGTGACACTGACTACTTCCTGCTGCAGAGACCATTCCATAACATCCAAATAGACAGATGGACTGTCTGCAAAGATATTCCTCTTGCTGAGAATATGGGTTTGTTAAGATATGCATCTTGAACCTCCATGGAGAACCCACACACCAATTCACAGAATCTCATGGCATTCCTGGCTAAAGTGATAGTCTTCGTCTTTTAAAGTGTTCTTCCAGAAGAGATTGTTCAAGGTGAAAAGGTTCTGCCTTTCTTGACACCTGAAGAAAATTCAGGAATAGAACAGCTTGGACAGGCGAAAGATGACAGTCTAAGATAGTGATGGGTAGGGTGTTCATGGAACAAAAGTCATCAACACTCCTTTAAGGACTCATGCATCGGATGTGATGCTCATCAGAAGTTGTAATCATGTCATTTTACATCCTTTCTGTCCAAGAGAATGGCTGACATCAAATTGTTTTGATCATATCATATTCTGAGCTGTGCAGTCAACATTAATTCTATGGAAGTGGATTACTTTAAGCTGTTCTTGTCTTCTTTTTAATTCAAGTGAACAGCAAAAACAAAACTCTTATGATGCATTATGTGACAACAGATTTGGACAGACCATATGTACTCGCTTACAAGTTGAGTCAACATGCAAACAACAAAGATCCTGATCTGCCATAGCATAATGTGCATGTTGATCAGGTCTATGTTATTTGTTCTATTGATTACTCCTAACAAACTGCACAGACCCAGATCTGCCATCACATTATGCGAGGAAAGGTCTGGGTCTGTGCAGTTTGCAGTTGGACTCATAAGTGCATATATACGGCACATGTATGCTGGTCACAATATACAATGGAACCAGGATATATACATTGTGCAATATATGCTGTAATTTAAGAAATTAAGTGCTTACATGTAGAATATATTGTGTACATACAGGTTAATCATAACTGTACTTTTCAAATTCATAGCTGAAAACTGACACTGCATATCATAATATTACAATATTAAATCCAGCAGCAAAACGATATATATATATATATATATATATATATATATATATATATATATATATATATATATATATATATCATCTGATGCAAAACAATGTTGAGAAGGTACATATGTATGAACTAAGATCCATCTCAAATGACAATTTAAATTTACACAAACAATATTCAGTTTTATAAGTAGGGTTTTGCTTTTTCTGGAGCCAAACTATGGGCATCCAAACCACTCTAAATACAGTCAGCTGAATCATCCCACATTTTTAAAAAGCTTCTCATGAAAGATTGCTCAACTGACCAAATGAGCTTCTTCTTTAAAAAAAAAAAAAGTCAGAGTCAGATCTACCAGTTCATTGTATGATGACTTGTCCGAGTCTACTCTGTTGCAGCAGAGTCCAAGTTGGCACTACTTACAAGAGAAAATAAGTATGCATGTACAGTATTGGACAACTTAAATTTTAATATGCAAAAAGACAACTAAAACAGAAAACTACAAATAATTAAAATTGTTCCACTGGCAGCTGACTACAAATTCTTACCTATATTTAATTACAATAATGGGCTCTATATACTTCTATCAGTAAGAATTAATCACAATGTATAGTTTCTGCCTGCTCATCATAAATCTTACAGCCAAAATAGATGGTATAACAACTAAAAGGGGACATGAACATTAAACATAGCAACCCTAGTCCTTCCATGGATCTATAATGAATCAGTACTGTGTGATCCACCCACATAACCATGTAATACCTTATTTTCCCAGATATTGAACCTAGCACATGACCAGCCTGATGCATTTAATACAGCTGTGGATATACTATTACCAAGTGCATGTATTCATACAGTGCAGGTATATATTACTAAAAACTGTACATGCATGTACTAACTTGGAACACACATAAAAAACACTGCTATAGCAGTACATGCAGGTCACCTGTATTAAGAAATATGGGGCAGTTTTTGCATCGGGGGCACAGGGGTACATTACAAATGAAATTAAGAGTATTGGTAATGGATAGAGGGATGGGAGGTCCACACCTACAAGAATATAACTGGACCCCGCCCCATCCACTGACTGATACTCTTAATTCCATTTGTGGCAAGCCCCTGTGCAACTGGGTATGCTGATGTCACCAGTGAGGGCTCTTTTATCATCACAGGACATTATTTTACAGTACTGACTACATTATACATTTAAACAATATTCTAATGGTGTTAGTAAGAGTCTTTTCTTCACAAGAATAAAAAAAACTCCTGAAGTACACTGATACAACTTCGATTTTTCATGTGTGCACTTGTAACAACAATTGTTTTTCACTGCATGCATCAAATAAGGCAGTCCTTGTAAGGAACACAACAAACAATAACTCACTAGATGTACCTCATGAAAACCTAGCCACATACTTTACGACTTGTCCTAAACAACTTAATTTTGAAGATCTCCACATCGTAGCAACCAGAATTACAGACAATAACCTGTATTTGTCAATCACCTGGCTTACAAGACTACTGTTTCTTTTTGAAAGAGGTGGTTGTTAAACAGTAAGGTCTATCTAAATCATCCACTATTTTAAAGTACTTAACAACTCAGGCAACTTCAATGGCTCACCATACTAAATCACCATCCTTTCTTTGGCATCCACAGGAATTTTATGGGGGGGGGGCTGGGGGGGGCCCAAAGCCAAAATTAAAAGGGACATATTTATATACCACACAATGAATTTTATACAATTCAGGGGAGGGGGGCAAATGCCCACCTTACCCCTTTCCTGCAGATGCCCATGATCCTTTCTACTGCATAGTTCAACTACTTCCCATACCCACCCACCTCTATGCTTGCCCATCACACCACACTGAGACAGAGAGCAAGCCCTGGGATCATGATTCAACATCCAAAACATATAGGATGCATCTTTTTGGCATTACTGCATACATAAAATATAGTCAGATAATATCTAAAAATGTCATTTTTATGGGAATTTTTGAAAATCTGAACTTTGACCAATCTTTCCAAGGACCCGAGGGCTGAGAGCCTGGATGACACCCTTCTTGCAGATGGTTACCTCAAGGAGAACATAAAGTTTCATAAAATTTCACCTAGTGGTTCAGAAAATGTTTTTACAGACCATGAGTCACAACATTCCCAACAATTTTAAGGAAGTGTGATGATGTAAGCACAATGTCAGTACAAAATAAATAAACAATACTTCAAAATTCTCACAAAAACTTTTTTATAATTAGCTTCAAACTTCTTTCATGGACCTACATACGAAAAAATACAAAGTGTCACATTAAACAAGCAACACCTGAATATAGCTAAGCACCTAATCTTAGCATTTACAAGGTTTCCATAGCATCAGGCAAAGATTTGTTTTGTGTTGATTTATATCATGCTGAGTAAATGGAAGCTACCAATAAGTGCCTTTCCCAAAGACACATCAAAGTAGGCAACCCATAGTTGCCTGGTAGAACATGAATTTCATCTACAGTGGTTACTTCACCACAAGGTGCCTCAGCATACTCTGTGTGTGTGTGTGTGTGTGTGTGTGTGTGTGTGTGTGTGTGTGTGTGTGTGTGTGTGTGTAATCTGCCATTGCATAATGTACTGGCTGATACGAGTTTATTCAGTTTGTTCTACTGATCAGTACTAACAAACTGTATAGACCCTGATCTGAGTGTGCATTTTGCAGTTCAAGTCAACTTATAAGTGAGTATATATGGCATTACTGTACCCTCTTTGAACATGGGTGTGGTCATGAATCCCATTGAACATGTATTTGAAATTTGTTTTATCACAGTTGCTAGAATTATCTCACTTCATTTACTTCCTGTCAAATGAGAACAAAATATAATGTGATTTCAGATCACGAATACCCTGTATATGTGTTCTAATGCACTTTTATGACACACATAAATGTATATTATCATTATACAATGAGTCATCTGACTTATCAACATTATCAGCACCAATGAGGGTATAAAGGTGTACATCAATTTATAGCATTAAAGGCCAAGTGCTAGCTCAAAAGCTTACCTATTTGCTTTCTTCATTTGTAAAATGAAATTCAAAATCCATATAATATACACTTTAGAAATAAACACAAAAACCAGTTTTTAAAATGGAGATAAGAATATCATTCTGCACCAAAATGGGAGAGGGGGAGTTAAAAATTTTGATGAATAAATAAGAATACATCTGCTTTAGCTGGTAAGGAGTAAAAAGGGAGGCAAATATCATATAAATTATATGCTTTCACAATATAATCATATAAATAAGAATTTGACATAAAAAGAGAAATTCAATATTCAAGATGTTTTGAAACATACATGTACAAGTAACAAAAATAAATGAACTAATAAAACATTTAGCCAACTTTACATTTCCATTAACCTCAGAAGCATCTTTCAAAATGAAAAGTATACTCACCAATGATTAAAGTTAATGTATGCTGATTATGCTTTCAACATCAAGCAGCCAGTAAAATATAGATCTGAAGAAAAAAAAAACCAAGCATAACACTCTTCATAACATGCATAAATAAATAGGCTCCATCTATTGATTTAAAAAATGCAAATAGAATAAATTCGCCAGCTGTTACAGCCCTAATCCGATTGTGTGCCTCTTTTCATTACATACTTTTCTTTAATGGTTTGATTGGTTTAAATGTTAATATTTAAACAAAAGCTTGAACGTGGGTAAACACAATAACCCTGCATGAAAAAGATGATGCATTATCTCTATCAGTCTTTTGTGTAACTTTTTATAATTTCTTAACGATGGTACTGTAGCATTAAATTCTGATGATTTTGCAGACAAACATAAATGGGCACCAGCATTCTGTGTTTATAAAACATCTATCTCCATTCTGATCTAAAAGCAAAAAGTTTGACCTTCTAGGACAAGTCCCTCTGGGGAAAGGACTGTTCCTGGGGCAAATGTCAGATGAGTATGTGCATTTGTCTTTTCATGCCCAACAATTACAAGGGGTATTTAAAACGTTCTGAATATTGGTTCAATGTTCTTTATTAGTAAATGGTAACATCAGTGCTTCCCAATATACTACTCACTATGAATCTCTACAAACTTTCTCAGTCCGATTATCCATTACTAAATGCTACTTTGTAATTCACTTTTGGTATGTTGTTCATATATTGGAAAATGCACTTCAAATTGCAGAGTGGCTTTTAAATTGTCTGCACCTCAGCAAATTTCATCCATAATTCACTTGGAGCTAAATCAGGGCTGTATGGAGAATGTTACAAAGTTTGGACATTGTACACCTTCAGGAAGTTTGAAAAATGGAAGATTTATGCACTAGCGCAATGCCATGGAGTAGTGGGATACACGAGTATTTATGCAAAGCTGTGACAATCTCATTCAAACATCTCTAGTCAATCTTTTCATATCTGGCAATTAGATTTTTCATGATTTCAACCCGAGTCTATTTTTAATGTTCATGATAATATAAATATCTTCCACTACATATCAATCATCTTTATCAACTGCACCCTTCACAGCATCCACTTCTGCTGACCAACTGCAAACAAGTCTTCCAGGACATGGGTCATCTTCCACCGACTGGTGACCGTCTTAAAAAAACCACGAAACCACCTCAAAATTGTAGGTTATGTCAGAGAATTGCATCTGAAAACTTGATCCAAGCCTGCCACAACAGTCAGCAAATACCCTAAAAGCATCCAGATTTTACAGAATGTCTTTGCCCAGTAACAGAATTGTTCTCCTTCTGACATTTTTAGGGCAGTCGTTTACCTATGCAATATTATGCACACACATCAGCAGATGTGGAACTGCAGATTACTTTACAGACTGTTATTTTGTCCATCAATTGGCATTAAACTTATTGACAGGTTCAAAGAAACAAAAAAAGTTAAAACACAATACATGTATTCAGGACATTTCAAATACCCTCATATGAACACAAGGGTTGGATTGGTGCACATATAAAATGATATACAGGTGATGCTCAATTTATGCCAATTTTGATTTATTCAGTTTCATTTTAATGCCATTTATAATTTAGAAATTACATTCCAATTGTGGCACTGTGCTCTTTTTTATGCCATCACTGATGCCATGTGCTGTGACTCACATGCAGCTGATGTACATGCATTTACATTACTTTCGATTTATGCCATAAACTCAGGAACATATGGCATAAATCAAGCGTCACCTGTAGACAGATATTAAACACTGACAAAATGACCAATAATCAGTAAGAAACTTCTTAAGTTGTAAGAAAACCAGTACTTTTATATCAAGCCCATGATCAAAACACTGCTGCAAAACTTGAATCAAATCTTAAAAAAATTGTTGACGATGATGCTGCTGGCAAAAAACCTATTGCTATATCTCAGTTTTAGTTTTATCTATCTGCACAACTAATGGTGCAGCTAGTGTGTTCCCCTATCCTTAGTAAATGGAACATTTCAGTATAATAGTGTTCCCCTATCCATAGTAAATGGAACATTTCAGTGTAATAGTGTTCCCTATCCTTAGTAAATGGAACATTTCATTGTAATAGTGTTCCCCTGTCTGTAGTAAATAGTACATTTCAATGTAGTAGTGCTCCCATTTCCTTAGTAAATGGAACATTTCAGTGCAATAGTGTTCCCATATCCTTAGTAAAATGAACATTTCAATGTAATAGTGTTCCCCTATCCTTAGTAAATGAACATTCCAGAGCAAGTGTTCCCCTACTCTTAGTAAATGGAACATTTCAATATAATAGTGTTCCCATATCCTTAGTAAATGGAACATTTCAGTGTAATAGTGTTCCCATATCCTTAGTAAATGGAAAATTTCAGTGTAACATGGCTTCAGCTGAAGTTACGCAAACACAAATTTACTGGTAAACACACTTAAATGGTATTAAATGTCTACTGTCAATATAAATCATACACATGAAGCTGTTAATAATCATACATTCAAATCAGCTGCAAGCTACTGATACCCAGCCTTGATTTACATGATGATACATAAAAGGTGCAGATTCCTTTCAGCTTTAAAGCTATAATCCATGGGTTTAAGTCCCCTGGTGTAAGGATGGAGCCCAGGGAGAATTTCAGTCACATGTTTAAATGCAATTTTTCATGCCCAGTAAATGTCTACATGGTCACAGGATGGGGTTCTCAATAGTTTTGAAGTTATGCATCAGGGGCAGTCTATAGGGATAGGGATGGACCCTAGGATCAAAGTCAAGTCAGCTGCATGTACAATTTTATTTTCCATGCTAAGTACGTGCAAACAATATGTGGATATTGAGGATCTCAAAAGACTGCTAGTTTTGCCACTGGGGCTTAGTCTCTGGGTGGGGATCTCAATAGTTTCTATGTTATGACCAAGTAGCTAAGTTCATGAGGGTTGGGACAGAACCAGGGATATCAACCAGGGATTCCAGTCTAACATGTTGACATGTGTGGTCGTTGATCTGTTATGACTCTCTGGTCTTAAACTAAGGAACCAAAAAGAGTGAAAAGGAATAAGTTTTGTAAAATTCAACCAATAATTTATTTCCCTAGAATACAAAGTAAAAATTTATAAAGTACTTACAGTACTGGGAATTAAATCCCAAATACTGAAGTTCTAAAAGTTTTATTACGAGCCTAAATGTATACCATTCCAACTAAATTCCAAATAAGTTCAGTACTGAATGTGGTAATGTGCCACTAGCCTGGAGTGTGATGATGTACTAAATCTTTTGATGTATCACAATAATATAGTCCAATAATGTCCTTGTCTGAATTCACTATAATTCCAAATTAATGTTTCTGTCCAAGAATATTACTGATGAGCACTCTGTATCTCCAGTGAATAATAATTTGAATAAACAATTCCACCCGAAAGAAAAACTGAACACAACAATAAGACTAATTCTACTTCACGATGTAAAGGCAAGAATGAGTAATTTTTGAAGTGCACAACATTATATAGAAAGCTAAGACACAAAAATAAAACCAGGATGTGAGTTAAAAGTTCATTTCAAGAACAATCTAAGTTGTCAACAAGATGAAGTCTATTACTAAAATTATAATAAAGAACATGGCAAACATCAGACACACCAGGTTTTTCCCTGGGGGAATACCAATGTCCTACATTCAGATCAGGATAAACATGTTTACCTCCATTATAATGATCCTAATAATTAATCTATACTCACACATTTGTGTTTGTAAGAAATGAAGTCATACTGGGTGAAAATGGTCATTTTTGCCACTGGGTATAATGGGAGAGTACCTAAGAAGTGGCGAGTGGTCTATATGCCTTTCACAGCATCTAGACCAAGCAATGAGAGACAGACAGACAGACAGACAGAGAGAGAGAGAGAAAGAAAAAGTAAGTACTTTGCTGCTGAAAATCTTGTATTGATATTTATAAAAATCCAACAAAGAAAGAATTAGGGAGTTGTGTAAAGATTCAAGGAACCATGTTTGGAGAAAACTTTGCCTCATGTTTTTCAATTCCCTAGAGACATTCCAGTGTAAACCATCTAAAATACCAACCAAACTTAACTAAAACACATTTCAGCCTCAGAGTTAAAAACATGTAGTCTTTGGAAATTTTATTTTGAAAGAGCAAGTTTAGGTGGACGGACTTTGTCTATTAAAATTACCTTAGAATCAAATTTGTTTAGTAAATATGAGGATAAAACTGATGAAAATTTGCAACATAATGGTTGTGATGTGATTTGGATTTTTAACGCAGGTTTAACAATATTTCAGTGATATCGCTACGATGTCTACAGTGTGGCAGTTTATAGTGATGTCTAGCACTGGGGCATCATGCCACAAACATGTGGCATGATGTCCCATCCAGTCCCATTATCCTGACACCAGGCCGACCAGTCCTAACACTAACCTCTTAATGCTGAGCGCCAAGCAAGACAGCTGTTAGTACCATTTTTGTAAGTCTTTGGTATGACTTGGTCGGGGATCGCACCCACAACCTCCCATATCCAAGGCGAATGCTCTAACCACTAGGCCACCAGAGCGGTCGCAACATAATGGTAGACATAGCACAGAGCGCAGCAACTGTTTTGATTGTGAGAAGAATTACATCTTGTTATAATTGTTGGTTAGACCTTTTCAAAACTGAGGCACACAAGTATTTTTAATTTTAAATTCTTGTGACTGTTCAAGTAGCAAATAAACTGAAGAAAACAGCAAAATAACGCAACACTGTTTAGAATTTTCCTTGTTAAAATATATCTAAATGGATATTAAAAATCTAGTCTGCACTGTGGAAAGAGATGAAAATCTTTGATTTCTTAAAACAATATGCTTAAACTATCACTTTAAGTTCAATGCATCAATAATTTCTTGTATTAAATGAAAACATAAAAATAGAAAATTTGAATGTACTGTAAATAAATGAGCTTTCTGCATAAACTGAATGCATTTAATTACTGTTTGTCTATGAAATTTGCCCTGAAATTTGCTTGGAAGTAATGTCTATTCAGTAAGTGGAGTGTAAGAAAATGTGTCACTTACTGGTAAAAAAACCTATGTTCCATTTGAGAAGTAACGAAAAATATCCACTTGCTTGTCTCTGCAGATTAAATCCATTCATATGTCACACAAAACATTTTTAAAAAATTCAAAGCTAAATAGAAAATCTATATCTGCAATGCTGAATGACCGATGATACAACTGTACAGCATATATCTAAAGGCCTACGTACATGTTGAGGGTTGTAAAATACTTTCAAAGTATACAATTAAAAACATTACAAGAATGGTGATTAAAAAGTATATCTAATAAATAACAAAACCATGCAAGTGTTTTGTTCCAAATTGGGTGGTAGAACTCATTTGATACAGTGTAGGAACTTATGTCTTGACCTGATGGCCTCATCATTCCTAAGCTGTATCAAACCTGCTCATTCCGCCCACTAAGAACAAAACAAATCTGTTGTTTTATTTACGTACCATGCTTCTTTGACAGCACCGCAATTCTAATGCACCAGTTTTGATAGTTACTACATAAAATGTGTACATCAATAAAACAATCATACTTGGGGACCCTGATTTTTCAGCAGATACATGCTTGCTTTAAAGATCTTAAGGAAGCTGGAAATTTAATTCGACAAAAGCCAAATCTGGAAGAGTTCACAAGCATCTTCAAGTACCAGCTTCAAATATTTCTGGAGCAGTTGTCTTGAATTATAAGTTTGCCCACAAACATCAAAACATCATCAAATCAATAGATACAAAAGTAAATTTTTCCATTACATGTTAAGAATGGTCTGATTTACATATATACAGTATGAATTCCTACTGCTAACAACATTTTGGAATAAAACAATACACATGTGCAATGTGGAGATATTATCAATACAAGCAACTTGCAGAAAAGTACATACTGATAGAAGCATAAGTGAGACTGCAAACAGACCTTGACTTATCAACTGTTTTAGCAACATTCTCAGACTTTACAGGACAACCAAAATAATCTCGAACAGATAACCTGATAATTGTCTGTGATTCTAATTCAACGTTTTGGCCTTTCCAAACTGCACCGCACATAGAGATACAGGACTTATCCTAGTAACCACACTTGTGTTTCAGTACATAAACAAAAATGTCTCAGTGACTGGGATTATTTAGCGACCATAATTATTGCTATCACCAGTACCGCACCTGCGCATCTATACCAGTCCAAGAAAAACTTGTTGTTTACTTGAATGTAATATTTTGATCAATCTTTATTTTTTTTTATACCATTACAAATTTCATCTTTTTCTTATTAATTCAAGGTATTATGCTATTATAATAATAATAATAATAATGAGGACTTTGTATAGTGCCTAATCTTTAGAAGCTCTAAGCGCTTTACAACATTTGACAACACTAAAAAAATCATATATAATGATATGATTAAAAAATAAAAACAAACACCACAAAATTAGAAAACAGAAAACATGCTGTA
>JAECUM010010188.1:0-56437 GCA_016617855.1 Megalonaias nervosa
TTTCAAAATCACAGATCAGCTTATAGTCAAAATCCTCCACATCCTCCTCTTCATCCTTAATAATAATAATAATAATAATAATAATAATAATCCTCAAAAAAAACAGGAACAATGATCATTATAACCGAAAACAAGTCAATGCAACAATAAGATGAAAATGTCAAATAATATTTTATGTAACAAATATATTTTCCACAAGAAAAGTAGCATTATACTTCTTGGCAATAATATAAGACAGGAGAATGTCACTTTTGTAAAACAATGCTGGCTGCAGAGTCTGAAATTATGTCATCATTATATTATGACATGACTGATCCAATATCACTTGTTACCGAAGTATATTATCTATATCATAACACAACAATGAATTTCTGTGAGAGAACTGATGTAAAATGACAGGGTTAAAATGACAAGGTTGCAACCCCCATCACCTATTAAATAACAAATAGGAAAAATACTTACACAATTTTAATAACCACAAAATAGGTTCTATTAAAAATGTCATAAAGTCAACAAAAAGTATAAGACCTTGGCAAATATACAGTTTGTTATGAGTAATCAGCAAAAGAAACAACACAGACCCTGAAAAAGCAAACTCTTCTGAGACATCATTAATATAAAGCTGCATACCAATTTTAGTTGAAATTTAACGTCTGTAAAGTTATACTGGTAAATCAAAATTTATGAGTTTATACATCTATAACTCCTGTCAAGAATGCTGTGGAACAATGGAAATCAAAATTTAGGAGTCCAACAACATAAAACTGGAACACCAGAAATCAAACTCACTTAGGAGTCCATCAACATAAGGCTTTGGAATATCAGAAATCAAACTCATTAACAGTCCAACAACATAAAGCTGTGGAACACTGTAAATCAAATTCACTTAGGAGTCCAACAACATAAAACTGTGCAACACCAGAAATCAAACTCACTTAGGAGTCCATAAAAACAAAGTTGTTGAACAGTGGAAATCAATCTCATTTATGAGTCCATCAACATAAAACTGGAATACTGGAAATAAAACTCATTTAGGAGTCCTACAACATAAAACTGTGGAACACTGGAAATCCAACTCGTGTAGGAGTCCATCAACATGAAACTGTGGAATACCAGAAATCAAACTCACTTTGGAGTCCATCAACATAAAGCTGCATACATTATAAACTGAGTCATTAGTCATACACACTGGTTAGTCCTACAATGTAAGGTGCCTCCCATGAGATTGTGTTTTTAAGGTTACCATCTTACTGCCTAAATAACAGCGCTGTGTAGGGTGTTTCAAGGTCAACTAGCATCAGAATGAGAAGTCCAATTTTTAGGAATATCTCACACTTTGCAGCCCATATCGATGCTTTTCTAGAAATTAAAATCATATTGCTTTGGATGGACATGACTTACTCTGATGTCTTTTTTCTAATAAATACAAATTCTCACACAAGCAAATGGATGTGTTTTCCAGTTCTGTTAACCTAAATTTCAAATGGCTGTAAAGCAATGGAAGCCAGGAATGCAGAAATCAGATTAAGCTGAATTAAGTTTCTTTAACAAAATGAATAAAAATATACTAATATTGAAGAAAGTCTTTAAACAGATTCATTTCCTTCAAGATACTTATCATCCTTTTAACCGATTTCAGCATTCCAGCGTTTGGGAGGCTGTTTCCACCATGTGCCAAGTGATGGGGCACAATCTGAAAATATGTCTAAGTGACTGAAAAAAATTAATCATGAGGGCCTGCCAGTTTTTTTCCCCACAGAAGTTCAACATGTCAATAGCCAGCAAGATTTTGAGAAGATAATAATACCCATTAAAATTTCAAACAGAGTGTGTGTTTACCAGTATTAGAATATTATCTACAATGAACTGGCTTGGGGTGATAGGAGATAGTCAATATGTCACAGCTTGAAGTTAACATGCATTTCTTTATACCAATAAAGATATGAAATGTTTCAATTCATAACTGTTCATTTGCACTGTCAATTGTCAATCAGTACACTTGGATCTCAATTTGTTCCTTAACAAAATCAGGCCTTTGCATATCAAAGAATTGTTAACCTATTACTGACCGATCAACAATAAAGTCATTTATGTTTTGTTTATCTTCAAATCATCTTGTGTACTATCAATGCTTAGTTCAAACCAACAGACATTTACTCAGTCAAGTTAACCAGAACATACTACCAAGGCACCAAACAGTGTGGTGGTCAAAAAAGGTTTTTCACTCAAATTCGTACAACAAATAATGTACCTACCTAATTAAGTGATTGCTAATCATCATCAGTCTCACATTTTAAAGTTGTTGAAATTATCTGACATTGCTGTGGAATAACATTAAGAAAATGAAAGTCACCATCAAGCACACATGGCTTAGCTGCGCTGTCAGAAAATCATCATGCAACGAATCAGCTGGTGAAAAATAACCCCATTTGTTCATTATCAAACTGTAGTTAAAGGAACTATGTATTCAGATTCATTTGGAATCTAGCAAAGTAAATTTTAGCAGCTTGAAACTGACACACACACAGCTCAATGACTTCAACCTGCATCAATAATGAATTATAAATGTTTTGTATCTTACCATACCGTACATTATTTTACGGATTATTATTTTGCAGTTAATTCTGAATATCATGATCTATTGCTAAAACCACTCAAACATATGATTCTCTGTGCATATTTTCCATGGATTATTATGGATTCACTGTTATGGTGTGTGTTTGTGTGATTTGGATTTTTAACGTAGCTTTAACAATCTTTCAGTCATATCGCTATGATGTCTGCAGTGTGCCATTTTATAGTGATGTCTAGCACTGGGGCATCATGCCGCAGACATATAGCACGATGTCCCACCCAGTCACATTATTCTGACACCAGGCCGACCAGTCCTAACACTGACCTCTTAATGCTGAACACCTAGTGAGGCAGCTGTCAGTACCATTTTTTAAGTCTCTGGTATGACTTGGCTGGGATAGGAACACGTGACCTCCCACATCTGAGGCGGATGCTCTAACCACAAGGCCACCGGAGCGGTCACTGTTATGGATGCACTAAGACTGGACAGTGAATACATGTATGAATACTTGAACATTGTACCAAATAACGTCCTTTGCTGAAAATCAAATAATAAATATGCACTCAGTTTCTCCACTATTTATCACTTAATATGCACTTATTTAAGACTGCAACTCTGCTTCTAAAGCATGAGCTGGGGAGGGTCGATTCGTCGAAAATGGTGCAATGAAAACCAGCTAAAAAATGGCCAATGTTTAATGTAGGCATTGAATGTAAACATTTATGCAGCTGGTGCACATCTAACAAAATGCACTTGTACACAAACTGGGTAAAGCATAAAAACATGCTTCTACTGAAATGTGGTAAAGGTGACCAAAAGAGATGATGCAAGGTCAAGGGTTAAAAACTAATTTCAATAATGATTTTATATATATATATATATATATATATATATATATATATATATATATATATATATATGTGTGTAAAATTAAGCACTCACAAGAACATCAAGGCGCTTAAAATCTCAACTCACACTTTACACATTTACCGTATATACCCGTGTATAAGCCCGTTCGCGTATAAGCCGACCCCCCCAATCTGACTAGGTAAAAATAGGAAAAATTGAACGACCCACACATAAGCCGACCCATAAGTTCATGACTACATCACAAAATGCACAAAGTGAGTTCTAAATACCGGTACATTTATTTAGGCAAATCACATTACTAAAATAAATATTATCTTCAAACTTAACGAAAATGAAAGTAAGAAATCTAATTTATATGTTGAAAAAAAAACAATTTTTCTTCAATGTTAAATAATAATTGAAATAATAACATCCTCATACTAAAATCCTGAATTATAAAAGTTTTATCACATTCAGAATCCTTCAAAATCTGGCTCGATATCGGAATTGCCAAACAGTTCATAAAACTCGGCTTCTGTTATGGGCGTGCTGTCATCGTATACGTCGTCATTGTCATCAGTGTCATCCGATAGTGTGTCGTTCTGCTTCTCATTCTCCTCGTCATTGTCTGATTCAAATATGGCTTCATCCTCAGTTCCATCCATGGCATTGCTGATACAGCACTTTCGAAGTGATTTGGCAATCATGTCCGATGGAACTGAGTCCCATGCGTCTTTGACCCACTTGGCGACCAAGTCGAGGTCCGGCATCGTGAAATTCCCGCTTTTTGTCATCTTCACTGCGCCTGAACACACCCATTCGGACCACATCTTTTGTACCCTGTCCTTAAACGGCTTGTTAAGGCAGACATCAAGAGGTTGTAACACTGATGTTAAACCTCCTGGTATCACAGCCAATGTCGTTTTCATTTTCTTTGCGTTCTTTCTCCAATTCAGGGAATGAGGCGACCCCAGTCCGACAAGCCTTCTTGGTTTTTGGCATTTCTTCTAATGCTGCTTTGCTTTTCCGCCATTCCCGTACTTGCTTCTCGTTCACACAAAATTCACGTGCTGCAGCACAGTTGTTATTTGCTTCTGCATATTCAATAATTTTAAGTTTGAATGCTGCATCATAAGCAGAACGCTTTCTTTTACTTCCAACACTATTCATTTTATCTGACTGAATATAAATCTTCAGGAAAGATTAAACTGAAATAATTTTTGATTGTGGTAATATCCTACTTATACCCTATCCTGTAATGTTTCCCATGGGTGGTTGGTTATCAATTTGTGTTGGATAATTATTGATCATTGTTTTGGGGTTTTTTATCGGTTTTTTAACTGCTGGTAGCATGATTCAGTTGACCAAAATATGATTGGTTTTCAGTGTGGACATTGTTCAAGTATTGTGACTGTTATAACTTTGAGCAGAAACCATGTCCACTACCTTATCTCATTAAACAATACATCTGAGAGTCGGTATGTATTAGTAAATTCAGTGGCATTGTGCTACAAAATCCGAGGCATTTACCACAGATTAAGTATACCAGTAGTTACTGTACAACACTCTACAACTAACAAACCACTTTGCTATACAAACAACTAAACAACAGTAGAAGATAAACAGTGGCTGCCTTTTACTTCTAAAACACCTGTCAAAGAAATCCCTCAAATTATATTTTTAACAATTAATCACGCTGACTCGTATATGCTACTTGCCTGTTATTTACCCTTCCTAGGCGCATGTGCAACAAACCCCTATGGAGCCTCTCGCTATGGTTGCTGTAAGACTACCATACATGTACATGACTCTCCACACCAAAATGGTTGTGTCATAAATACCTTCAGTATCGTAATTCTTAAATCTTTTTATTTACTGTAGTTTCTTTTCATATTAACACTGAAATATGCTAGCATGCATTTGTACGGTACCGCAGAGTTTAATGATTACTGATTAGTTGAGGGTTAAATACTTCATTGAGAGATTACTAATATAGCGGTTCTTTTGGAAAATATACGTACCATTGTGGCTCAAATAACATGTATGACTGCATTTTCTGGTGGGTGGACATCTGTCAAATAGACGTCAAGTATGGTAATACATGTTTTTCATTCCTTATCCCACCAGTAAAGTTAGAAAAAATACTTGTTCCACTTCAAGACAGCACATATCACATGAGCCATGTGGCATCATTAAGCATATGATCTCATCTTCGGCGATCGACAGTAACAATAAATACCGGTAATCGAGAAGAAAAGCTCTAAAATTTTCAGACTTAGACCTTGGCCTGCAGATAAGCCTACTCCCCTTCTTCAAGGCTTTGTTTTTTTCCTAAATTCTTCGGCTTATACGCGAGTATATACGGTAGATAGAATTCTGCATTATATCTTAACCCTACAATCAGTCTTAGAGAAAATAAAACAGTAGAACCAGTCCTGAAATACCACCACTTCTGCCAAAAAGTAATGGTAGGTCAAGACAGGTGGTATCTCATGACAGGTCATAACAATATATAACCAATAAATCTGTTCTAGGAGAACCTGGTCTGTCAAGACAGGTGGTTTTTCATAGCAGTGGACTCAGATGACAAGTTTTACTATAATAACCACATATTTTTTTTAAACTCTTTGTTTTAGTTGAGGATAATACCTTCATGGATTTAAACTCATGGATTACTTTTTACTGGATATCTAATATCTATTGATTACTGCTTCAAATGCTAAGATAGGCTTTCGGGGGAATGTGTGCTTCTGACCTTCCTTTCTATCAAATCTGAATTTCAAATAATTTTATTTACTGAAACATAACTTATTCTCAATTGAACAATGTCAGGTCACATGCACTAACCCCACTTTGAAACCTTAAAACACATATTTGGAGTCCCCCAAACACCCCAATAGTGACTGGGAATATGGTAGGTATGGGACTTATATATGAAATAAGTGCGAAGAATGAAAGAATTTGTGAGCAAAATGTCTACTCATTCAATATACCAGCAGTTTGTTCTCTGCCCATTTATTTCTTTCTGACACAATTGTTGGTAAAGCTGTGAATATTTTGAAAAAGTTCTACTGGGAACCCATCAATCCTAATGATCGGTTACCCAGGTACCCGATCAAAGGGATATTGTATTAAATGTGTACAAACCTGAAGTCCACATTTGTTTTAATTCACGGTATCCTATAAATATTACTAATGTCCATAAAATCATCCTCACTGTCCGATAAAGTCCTGAAATCCTCCATCGTCATCAAATATATCATTGTTGTCTAATCATCATAAATATTGTCTGACTCCCTTTCCTTGGCCTCACTGTCATATGCATATGCTGGTGTTGGGTCTGAGCTAGAGCTCTGTAAGTAATACTGATGAAACAGTTTGTGAAATATATTAAAAGGTTGCAACTAGACACATGTCATTTGTGTGGCAAGATCAAATAACTATCCTCTGTTACTTGCCACTTTACCAGACTTGAGGCTCAATCAAAGGGTTGCCATGTAGAAAATAGAGCTATGGGATTAAGGTCTATTATTTTCTGGAAGAGGCATACCTCTGCTTGGCACTAAAAAGGTACATGTATTTGTGGCTCAGTTAAAAGAAATTGTCAACTTGAAAACAAAGTGAGTGCTGCCTTTACAAGCACTGGCAGAAAACTTTTATACAATAAACGGGTGCACTATGGCTCATTTTATTACCTGGGTTATTATTAATGGTCAGGTACTCAAGTACCCGGAAGCTGGTTGGCATCTTTAATTGTTGGTGGAAGGGAATATCACCATTGGTGTCTTAAAGAAGGAAAAGAAAAACATAAAAAGGCAGAGAACAGATGAAGTTGCTGGTCTGCTTTAACAATAATTGTTGGTATTCTAACTGAATTTTGTGCTATTCTATGAAATTAGTTTTGATGTTAACCGGGTCAAACGTACACAATTCTGTCATATACATTCTTCTTAACCGGCAACGGGTGTGTATGATAATGAACATAAAAATACAATTAAAACAATTCCCATCCCCCTCCCCCTTTTCCGATCAATATCCATGAGGTATTCAATCAATACTAGACTAGAAACAACCCCGCTTTCCATCCCCTCCTTTACAGTACAAGACATATACATGAATAACTGCATGTTTTATTTTGATTTATGCAATCTGAATTATATACATATGGGACAAAATTTATGCAGCGAAGAATTATAGATGGTCATAAACAGTGCACAGGTGCTCGACGCGAGCTTGATGTTGAGAAAAAAACAATAATCTGACAGAAAAATATCATGCAGAGTGACAAAAATACCTCAGATTACCCCCATGACCCGTTGTGACATTGAACCCTCTCTATCATATTATATAAGAGACAAGGTCAGTAACTTCCAAATACTTTGTTCCACCCATCACCCTAGATTTCCTTCTGCTATATCCGCCTTTAAAGGCATACGACCATATTCTATGCCTTGTTTTACTCCTGAGATATTTTTCTATCCACCAAGCCATCATTGACTATTCTGCATTGCACCAAACTGAAGTTACGGGCTCTGAAACGTGCGAATTTTGCGAATTTTGCCTGCCCGGACAGTGTTACGCTCAGGTGACAACTGGCCAAAAGAGGTACATATACCATGTTTGCGATTCTATGATACATTACTTCTTTAATTACAGAACAGTGGTAGATACAAAAGTAAGTGTTTACTTACCATTAACTCGATTCAAATTAGGAATCCTGTTCCATGGAAGAATGAGACATTGTCTTCTTCACTACACATACATCCCCATACAAGTGACACCCAGTTTGAAAACATGTACACTATGCGGCACACACGTCAATGGCGAAATATGATTGGCTCAAAAGGTTATACTTAACATCCATGCACTGTCACCATTTCATGATGTAGATTATTTGTACCCCAGACAAAAATCGGTATTAACATGATCGCATCATGTTAGAAACCATTTGAAATGTGTTAAATTAATGAGAGTATACATTAAAGTATGACTGCACTACATCAAATTAAAATTTCCAGAAATACATTAGATAATGACTGAAAATATTTATTTATCTGATACATGGATGTTATTTAAGTATGGTATATATATATAGCTCTTTTCACCGGTTTTCACCTGAGCGTAACACTGTCCCGGCAAGCAAAATTCGCGAAATTCGCACGTTTCGGAGCCCGTAACTTCAGTTTGGTGCAACGCAGGATAGTCAATGATGGCTTGATGGATAGAAAAATATCTCAGGAGTAAAACAAGCCATAGAATATGGTCGTACGCCTTTAAAGGCGGAAATAGCAGAAGGAAATCTAGGGTGATGGGTGGAACGAAGTATTTGGAAGTTACTGACCTTGTCTCTTATATAGTATGATAGAGAGGATTCAATTTCACAACGGGTCATGGGGGTAATCTGAGGTATTTTTGTCACTGCATGATATTTTTCCGTCAGATTATTGTTTTTTTCTCAACATCAAGCTCGCGTCAAGCACCTGTGAAAGAGTGTTGCTCATGTAAACGCACCTTGAACCGGCAGGCATAAACACAGACACGTGAATTGGTGCCTACTGCAAGTAATTGTGAAGCTTGTTCATATGGAGCGAATTCTGCCACACTAACAACATCAGGAACTGGTATCCTGAACTCAATATATTTTGATTTGTCCGGATTTTCTGGCATATTTAATTTCTAAAATTGTGAAACGCGCCCTATACACCTTCTTCGCCTCTACTTTTAAAAATCATGAAAGCGTTTTCAAAGTTATTTCCCTTGCATACTCTGATTTCCTCTAAACAAAGTTTCAGGCATATGTAAGAGAAGCTGGTTGCGGAGAAAGTAGAAGAAAGCGGAAAGAATAAGAAAGTTATCATGGATTCACTGGTTTCTTGCACATAAGTACTTACCTTCACCTTTTCAGAAATATACTCATTTCAGATTTATACACATTCATTTTATTTCAAACTCAAGTTATTTTACTCTGAATAGAAAATACCAGTTTCAATATTTTCTCTCATACTCTTCTACGGATGCATACAAACAGCTGTCACCTTGACAGAAAGATCGAGTTTTGACGCACTTACCATTAATGCTCTTATGCAACAGTTTTACATACTAATCCCCGCTACAGAAGTTTTAATAATAATAATAACAATAACAATAATAATAACAACAATAATAATAACATTATTTCAGACTTACAGCCATGTGTACCGATAAAAACCAGCAATCTGACACAAGATAGAGCAAACAATATATTGATACAAGAATTTGCACAAACAATCAAGTATTCATGAAGTACGACATCATACAAAGTGAGTGAAAAGCTTCTTTCAATATTAGCATACCAGTTTCAATCACAAGTTTATTTATTTAGTTAGTTAGTTAGTTAGTCAGTTAGACGGGTAGGTAGATAGGTAGCATTCATTCATTCATTTGTTTGTTCGTTCGTTCGTTCGTTCGTTCACTCACTCATTCACTCACTCATTCACTCGTTCGTTCCTTTGTTCGTTAATTCATTCTTTTATAAAGAAGGCAACTCTAACTCATGTTAGATATCGCTTAAATGGGTTATTTCCCTTCAACACACTCGTCTGTACGACAACAGAAAACCGTGAGATGGAGCATTTGGTTATGCGTGCGTGGGATCTGGAATGAAGACACAAATATAGTTGTTCAATTAAAATGGACATGTCTAACGTATCACGTGTCAAGACCATAAGACTGTAATTCAACCCCTTCCTTACTTTTTTTGTCGTTATTGATTTTTATCATTTAAAGTCAAATAGTTGATGCTGATATTTATCGTGAGAAACAATGGCTGTTGGTTTCTATAGGCCCTTTCAACACTTTATTGGCTATATCATAACCCGTATGTAACGCGAGATCTACTAGAGCAGCGAGAGCTTTTATTATATACACGTCATTTACCTCTCAGGTACTCTCATATTATAACCTATATCGTCACCAAATCATCTCTTAAAGCAGTGCGTGCGCGCGCGCGCGCGCGCGTGTGTGTGTGTGTGTGTGTGTGTAAGGGAAAGACAATTCCAGAAGCTTGTTGAACTGTAAAAAAAGATTCTTATATTCTTAAGATTCCCTGCTTTTCAATGATTTCGGCCAGGTTTATTGCGACGTCGCCTAGCGGCTTCAAAACAACATCATTGATCTCCACGTGGGATTTTTTTTTATAGTTTTGATCATTGAAAATCACAAGTTCGCCATTGTCGATGTCAACAACAGTAAGTCTGGTAAACTCAATATAATCCGCATTTATGGCAAACCTGGTCAGATCCTGTAAATGTTAGGAAGCGTTTTGTGGACAATTAAGCGTATTTTCTAAGTGACAATGCAAAATCAATTAATGCTCTTGGTGTTAAGCTTTTCCGCGAGTGCATGCAGTATTTCAAGAACAGGATGTCCACATATTGGGCTGTCCATCCGAGTTTGCAATGGCAACGTTGAATAAAACAGCGGTAGTCGTGGACGGGCGCTTGCGACACGGGTTGAATTGTCAACAGCTTCATGTGGCGATTCAAGCCACTATGAGTCAATATAGGAAGATATTAAGGAATTACCAAGTATGCAATAAGTTCCAGGTCCTGTTGTCGAAACCAGTTAAGGATTCCGGATTCCCACATGCTGGGGATAATCGACGCAATTCATTTCGCATAAAGACACATCGGAAATGCTTGAATTACTTTGTCATCGCGTGTAAATTAATATTGGTCAACGGAGATGCCACAAATGAAAACCTTTGCGAGTCGCCCCTGGCAATCGAAAATCTTTGCCTGAGAGTATTTTAAATTTGTTCCAAGCAGTAGAATACCTTTTCTTTTCTTTTATTCGTCTGTGAGTCGCTATGCAGCTACCAAATAAATTTTTCAGAACTATCAAAGGTGCGGTTCCGACGCCCCTTCACGCGGCTGCTTTTGCAACTGCCAACAGCCATGAAATCGCCGTGTAGACGTCATCGCTGGTAATGTGCATCAGCAACGAGTTAGTGTACGTGTACAGCATCCTGACCTTGTTGCCGTACCGCTGGCTGAACGAGTCATTGTAGAACTCTTACATTAAGAACTTGAATAAGTCTAACACAGACGCGCCGACATACATATATTTTTTTCAGTTTTAGTTTCGATTTTTCACTGTGGACGGCAGTGGGTCAACCGACGAATATTTTGCCCGACTCGAACGCCAGGTCTGCAATAAATATAAAAATATTTTTGCTGATTGTTAACCCTGACAAGGTCACCTCCGATCACTTTTCGTAAATTTTCCATTGTTTTTCCGGTACAGCGTTTTTCATGAGCTGGAAGAAGTTATTATCAAACTCGTTAGTTACGACGGTAAAAAAGCACGCTGGTGAAATCGGAGAACCCAATGTATGTTACACATACACTTCACCAATCGTACATACAACTGTTAACTTCGCACATTAACTATATAATTTGGTTTGTTGCGCAGGTTTGGTATAAGCTTGACCTTTTCCATAAACTTGCATGTGGAATCATCTACGATTTTACACTAATACAGGGACAGCCACTCGAAAGTGGATAATCATTGTGGATCTTGTGCAGCTTGTCTGGATATTCCAGGTGAGCTTCAGAAGAAGTATCCAAGGTCGCTGTTGCTGTTGTACCCATGTACGTTTTTACAAAGTTCTGTATCTGCAGCAGCTATCCGTGTGAACTCGCCTACCGACATGAGCTGCATCATGCCTATACATACATGTTAGTGTCTCCATGTATAATATGTGGCCGTTTTGGACAGCATCGTATCTATTTACAGGTTGGTTGTTCGATCGAGAATATCGGTGATTTGGTATCCATATACTGCCATGGATATTACGTTCAATAAACGCTTGCGCTATCAGTGAACAGTTCCGACAATGACAGCAATGCTCTCCCAATGTAATTTCTGGCGACGAGAAGCATTTCACGAGATCGGGCTTATACACATACATGGCAGTATCATGAGACGTCTAAAATATATATGCGAGGATCAACACATCCTTTCGTAGAAACAGATGGTGATAATTATACTCGTATGGGTAAATTGCTCTGTGGGGATCGTAAAGCCATCGTTTACATTTGCTGTAAGATTGCGCAGGCGTTTATTCATGGTGGAATTGAGAAACGGCAGCGAGTCAATGAACTGAACCTGACCCCGCCTAAATATAATGTACTTTTCTGTGTTGTTGGGAATGACACTTTAGGTGTATTCGATGCCCATGCAACCCCTTGCATGATACAGTGACAATCGTACATGCGCACGTTATGAATTCTTGCTTTACAAGGCTAAATTCGCAGCTGCAGATTGAACGCTCTCTGTGCGACTCCTATCTACGTACCAGCGATGTGACAGTGAGAGCGAATTTTGGAACTTCAGTTTCAGTTTAATCTGTCCCAAAGGACCATCAAACATTCAACAATTAGTCGCCGCGAAAACTCACAAATTTTATCATGTTGTCGAATCCATTTTGCTGTAACTCCGAGTGATTTAATAAATACATTAACCGAAACCTTGCCACGGTACAACATTAGCGGCTCATATGCTCACTTCTAACAACAGTGTAGCAAAACCGCATGGAACTTATTCAGCGTCTTGTGTCGCATTTGATTTAAGCTCTGGATCGAACACGGAAACTTTGAAACATTAAAAGTCCGCATAAATGACATACCTGACCGTCATCTTCTCTTGCACAGCTGTGAATTTCAACAGGTTCTGAGATGGTCGTGCACTAAGATTTCCGCTGACTCACCCAGCAATAAAAGCAATGTCTTGTCAAGCGGCTGATGGGTGGTAAATTCATACATGCAGCATCGACATTGAAACTTCCTATCGTGGTGCTTTACTGCAGAGCCACTGACCCGTCCTTGTTACTAACAAGAGCAGATCAATAAGTTTAGTCCGATCGTGTGCATGTATGGACTGTCGGAATGGTTGAATGCATTTGTTCCAAACAAACATATTAACAGCGACTTCAACGTTGAGTAGTTCAAACTTATTGATGTCAGTAACCTGTACAGGAAATTATGCTATCAAATTTGAATTCATCCAGGTGTTGTCGGTAACCTCTACACTAAAGTATGTTACCAAATTTGAATTCATCCCGGTGTTGTCAGTCATTTCGAGGCTGGTCCATATCATCGCGTGCTGGATGCAACGCGGTAAACATCGCCAATTCGAATCACGTTGATTACTGCCAGCAGTTAGAATATAATTCGAGCCGCGGATAGACTTCGGAGGAGAAAAATGACGATGAACTTCCAAGCATTTGGAAAGTATTCATCCTGAACCTCCTCTGGAGTATTTTCAATCTTCTAGAGGATCTTTGCATAACCGTCACTGATTTCAGCATCGTTGGTATCGGTGTCTTTGTGGTTCAAGATTAGACAGGCACCACTAGAAAAGCAGGGCTGTGATGCTATGTATAATGCTGAACTTCCTTTGGTTAAATGTCTACATTGAGAACAACGTTCACCTTGGATCTGACGGCATCGCCATTTCACCCACGTGTTGCAACGCTAGTAATATCGATGGACGCATATGTGACAGAAGGTGCACATCGTCGTTGCCTGGTTTGTACACATGTGGGATGATTTCCCGGTAATCTTGAAGATCACAAGAGCGTTTGTGTAATTTGAATTCTGAAACTTTAATTACTTGAGCACCCTACACAACATCCTCTTCGGCAATAGTGTATGCGAAACGACGACGATTTTATTGATCAGAGACCATGTGTTCAATACTAACCTGTTTAGCTCGTTGAAGAATCTTAATATGTAACTGTGCTGCAGTTGCACGGAGCTGTCCCACATTCAGCCGCGGTGTGTCCCAGTTATGTAAGTACGTCAGCTTTTCTTGCGATTATCGGTATATTTATTCCACTTTCTCGTGCGGATTGTTTGAGTTGATTCACTGTTGCAGTTGCAACCAGCAGTGGTTCATTTTATGGGAAATTGTCTTACAACCTGTGGTGTTGCATTTGTGACTTCTAAAAATGTAAGTTTGTTAGCTTTCTCATAAAGCTTTGAATCGTTATTCCAAACTCTTACGAGGATTGACTGAGCCAATTCACAGTCGGTATGCCTCTATATAATAGAAAAAAACAAAAAAAAAAAACAATGTCTAATTAATACAATTTTGTGGTATTGATTTTACTTTATCAGGATCAGACTTCATTATCTTAAGGGCTTTGTTGGATTTTTTCTTGACGATAAGTTCCGCTCTTCGTTGTCCTGCACGAAACTACCTGAGTTCGGATCGGCATGGTCGGCAAAGGCGATTATGCGACTTTAATTGGACACAACTTTTAAGGCATGGTCGAACGCCGAAGTCAGCAAGTAATGCGAGCAAATGTGACTTTCAATATTCTTAATGGAATGTTCTGCCACAAAGCTGAGGTTTTCCAAGGCATACGCCTTGCATAGATTGTGCCCAAATGCCACTGAAGTGTTTATATTCTGACAATGTTATTGGTTGATATTTTTTTTCGCCTTCGTTTTATTTTCTAATGTGTATTCAGTGGTATCTGAATTCGGAGCTCAAACTCTGCAGTTCAGATCTGAATTTCATTGAGGTCCATCAAGCGACAAACAATATTTTCGTGCTATGGTAATATGCATTGTAGATCATACTTTTGTAAATAGACAATGCTTGGTCTTTCTTAAATACTTGTAAAATTTGTTTGCAAGACTGGATAAAATTTCCATTAAGTCGATCTTGATCCAGATGAACTCCAATGATCCATCATTGGCTATATACAAATGTTTGCATATGGCCAGACTTTGCTCGTTTTGTATGCAACAATATCAAATGACAAGGAGTGCATATATTTCTCAGATATTGTTTTGCTAGATCAGACTATGAAATAGCTTCGGAGAATTTCTCCCACTGTCTGTGTTGCTTCGCTTCTGCGTCTTGGAGATCCGTTCGTTTACCCCATTTTACAATTAAAATCAATATTCCAACTAAGTTTCCCATTGATGTATTCATAATTATTTAAATGTCGTCGTAAAGGGGTTGGCGACCTAAACTTTTCTTGCACAATATCATATCACATATCACTTTTCTTGTAATATGCTTCGCCAAGTTTCCGTCGTTCTTGTTTAAACATGATGCTCAAGATACGTATTTGAAAAATCATGCAATATCTTTGGGCCTCTTTCACGAATGGTATATAGTATGATCTATTTGGGCGAAATAGTGATTTAATCTTTAATGTGATGAGCATAGTAACTGAGAAGTGGTGTGTGCGCACACATCACTTCTCAGGTAAGTTAATAACTACGCTCATTGTTAACTCTTTCAAAATACTACAAGTGTCAACCTATGATATATATATATATATATATATATATATATATATATATATATATATATATATATATATATATATATATAATGGTCTCACGATGAAGGAAGCAATACCCGCTTGGGCTGTTCTTGTGAACAGTACTTCTTTGAGAATTATAAGCCCGCTGCTTTTTTTTGAAGCCTCTTCACGCCAACATATTTAGATATTGTCTGCTGCAACGGTTTCAATTTGGAGCTATAGATGGGCATCTAGATTGTTAAATGACATCCTAAAATGTTCAGATGTTGTTTCAGACGAAACTACCTCTCAAAGAATTAAGCATTGCTTGTAGTTATAATTGATACGAGGAGAATATCATCAATTTTTACGTTCATTTTCGTGTGCAACCATCATAAGCTCAACGTTGCTTCAATTAATGAATACAAATATAATTTTCGCGAATGTAATTCAAACCTTAAATGTCTCCATAGCAATATGACACACTAACCGATTAGGCCAAGAGAACTCTTAACATATAAATTAATATAACTTATATATAAAGTTAACATCGCCGGATAGGAATTATGGTGGCGCTCTACAGTTTCGTATTTTGCATAGGGTTAGAATTTTAAAGAAAACAATTCCCCCCCCCCCCCCGGAGTTTCCTTACTGGTTATATTGGTTATTTAAGAAAGACATTGCATATCTTAGATATTGTTCAAAGAAACTTTAATTCTCTTTATTTTGGTATATGATTGATGGGTGTTATATGGGTTACAGCTTGGCCTTACTCCAGATGTGCTCTTTTCAAAAAAACTGCTATCTCCACTTGGTCATTTTCACTTCCTGGACTTCAGAGGTAAATTGTAATAAAACGCCGATAAATATTTTACATTTTATATATTTGGTAATTCATCCATTGCACTTTCAGAAGCTGGTATTTTCTAGTCTGGCAAAATTAATAAAACCTATTTTAATAGGTGCTAAAGACAGTGTACTTTAGACTAATTTCAGGCTAATTTTTTCAGTACAAGGGAGCAGTCATTTTAGTTAGTAGTGTGCTTACATCATGTACGATTTGAATAAGTACAATATCCAAAGACATGTCAGCCACATTACATCAAAATAGCACAGAGGTATGCCAACATTTTCTCCACTGTGCATGTACGACATGCAAAAAACTTCACCTTACATATGTCACTCTTTCAAAAGTACATAATAACTATATGTGATATATATAGGTTACATTCTTCCCTATCAGTCAATGCAAAATGAAGCCATTTTAGAATTACCATAACATTGCCTATTATTTTAGATAGTGTAAAAATCAGTGTTGAAAATCCCATACGTCGTCCCGCACGTCTTATTACTCTTAAGGATCTCACCTAGATCCACATGTTTATCATAGATTGCATCTTGATATGGTAATTCCATGTCTCCAATTATTAAACAGCACCTCCACCAACAATAGTATGAGTCGTTGTCAGATCGAAAATGGTAAAGACAGCTTAAGTCCCCAAAAATTTAGTTTTTTCTTTATGAATTATAGGCGATTCAATATACTTAACTTCGCGATATAAGGTGCCTTACATAAATGACAGAATCCTGCATCTTAGAGCCAGCATACTGCAGATCAGTATTAACAATGACAGCAGCTGCATTAATAGGACTGTGGTTTCTCGAGGGAACTTCACTAGGAGGCTCACGTGAGTTACAGACGCACGCGTGTGCAAAAATCCTCAATGGGGAAAACTCACGGTATACAGAAGGCGTTGAGCCTACTTAAACCTCAAGCTCCCATTAAAACACTACTCGCGCGAACCGGACTCGTGGTTGTACCAGCCGGGCAATCGGACGCTCTACACATGCGTTTTTACTCCGATCACAATTATTTTTTTCTCAATGGTCTCTGCATATGTTTCTTAGTACCGAACTTTTCCCTATGTTAAAATCCCAATAAATCATATGTTAATCTAAACTACCTTCAGAGATGAACTCACGCTGAAATTCTTGTTGCAGATTATCCAGCATTTGTTTGAGAGACTGGATTGTAAATAAAGCACAGTACAATATGTCACATATTTCATTTATGCCTCATTAATCACTGTGCACTGTAGCCAAAATACGGACAGACAACCACACAATAATGTTCATATTCTAAAGAATAAGAAAAAAATACAGTTAAACCAATAGCAAGAATGCCTAAATCTAACTCTTGTATTGTCACAAGATAAGACAGGAAACTGGTCTAAAAATAGACTGGGACTACATTCATAGGTATTACCCTGGAAGTAATAATTGTGACCTGAGTTCGTTTACCGCAGGAAGTAAAATCGTGTGGGGGAGATTGGTTGAAGGCTCAAACCACGATAAGTATAAAATCTGAAATCCGCATTTCACTATTATTCTTCCACTGTTTTGCAGCTAGTTGCACAGTATTGCTACCGAGTATAGATCGAAATAAGTTTCAAGGTTAAGCCGTGTTATTAAGTACAAGTAAACATCACGTGATCAGAGACGGACATGAGTTCTAATGTGAGCCAACCTGACCTAGTTTTAGATTAGCCAGAATTGAAATAGCTGATTTATGTTTTGCAAGTTATTTCAAAATACATTGATGATTCATTAAAAGCCGTGAAATTACATACTAGCAATTGCTTATTAGATTTTTATATAATGGAATTATTACAAGGAATTATACATTCTTAATAGTGTTACGAGTCTTCTAGCAGTTATTGAGAGGACTGATTCATTTTTTAACAATTTAAAAAAAACAAACATTCATTTGAATTATTGTGCTCTAACATTCATTCAAATACGTTTGTATTGATAGCTGTATTTGAATTGCTGTTAATTCTATCAAAGACATCTGGATTTATAACACAGCGATTATTCTGTATTGTTGGTACATTAGTACAATACAATCATCCTTCGGAATATCTTTGAAACGTATTCGGATTACTTGGAACTCTTTGAATTTATATCACAATTAGTATTTTAAGAATCTATTCACCATACCGTAAGTTACTTTTGCTCTTTCGCTTTGCGTTTAAGGGAAGTAAATTCTATTTTCAATTATACAAAACTTGTTAGTTATCGCTCTTTCTTGTTAAGTAGTTTAAGACTAGGGTCGTAACAATGTGGTATGGAAGAACTGCATACTGATATTACTCTAATATGCAATTTAACATTCATCAACATTGAAAGTGTAACTAACTTGTTAAAGCTGATCAATTTAGGTGCTGTATTGTAATTATAGAGATATTTCTTTCCCCGCAAACTATTTAGAATAAACGTTTAATAATGTTGAGAAAAAAAAAACAAACAAACAAAAAAAAACAAACAAACAAACAAACAAAACAAACGGCATGGTTGGCCTGGTGCCAGGATAATGTGACCGGATGGGACATAATGTTACATGCCTGTGCCATGATGTCTTAGTACTAAACATCACTATAAACTACCACAATGAAAACATCGTAGCGATAAGACTGAAACACGTTACGTTAAAAATCCAACACACACACACACACACACACACACACACACACACATAGTGACATGGACGAAGATGTAGCGTATTCTTATTAGCCAGGGCATTCGCTTGAATGGAAATTTATTCGATAATGTTCACAAGAATATGTGGAAAGTCTGGTTTAAAAGTTTAAGAATATGTATGAAAGAAACGAATAATTTTAATGCAAATTTGAGCAATATTGTCGTTAATTAGGCAGATGTATGTAGGGGTACAATACGCAGAGGGTCCCTGAGTAAACTGTACAAATGCATTTCCTGATAAGGAAATGATTACGGCCACGCTTCATGCTTGAGTTTAAATCCAGTTTGCAAAAGTTGCATAAAAATAAATATTTCATGCAAACTAAAAAGAAATACACAGAATTTGACCGTCTAAAACTTGACCCCCAACATCTTCAACAGACTCCAGTTTTTTTTAAGTTTGTTAACCGCACGCATTATTTGTTGAAACGTTGACACAGTAATTTGAGAATGGGGGAGTCGTGCGTTATGGCTACTAATTTAATAACGTAGATTTTAAAGTCATACCAAGAAAGCCTGTTTACTCAAGGATAACAGACGGAGAAATAGGCAGCGTAAATATTTTAATAAAGTGGACACTAATTTACATTCGTAAAAGGGTCCTTACCTGTTTGTGCTATTTGGTGGATTTATGATATTAATGTCATTTTAATTTGCCTGTCAACTAAAAATATAACGTTCAAGTGGAATTCTACTTGACATTGTCTCACAGAAACAGAAGCAAAATATTTACCTCAAACAATCCATGCCCTGTTGTGTTTGATCTCACTCGAGCTGGTATGCCAAAGTCATAAACCAAGGCGTTCTGTAATATATATATATATATATATATATATATATATATATATATATATATATATATATATATATATATATGTTGTTACGTGTAGGCTCGTACAAAAGTAACAAAAGAAAAGAGTGAAGTCAACAAGCTTTGAAAATTTAACAAAATAACTAATTTCCCTAGAAAACAAGATAAAAATATGAAATAGGACTTACGATTTGTGAATATAATCCAAAAATTAATCATAGAATTGAAAAATATAAGTCCTATCACTAAGCAGTTCTAATTGAGTCCAGGTTCGAATCTCGATGAAGTTCCAATATGGAAGGCGATGACGTCAGATGAGGTCGTTGTACAGAAGGCAACACTTCCTCGTTGAATCACAATTTGTAATGTTCACGTTAGAGTTCCAGAATAAATTTCCACTGAATGTCTTTGTCCCAGAATTTTTATAAAGAAAAGTATTTTCCAGGATGAATAAATTATTTTTAAATACGAAAATCAACTCAAATGGCAACAACAAGACAAACACCTTAAGCCCAAAAGTGCAATTTTACGACTGGTAAATGTACTAGACAGCGTCTGTTTTAACCCACGATTTCAGATCACATGGTGGCTCACGTGACAGGGCGACGTGATCACTAATTTGAACAGCGCAGTAAAAAAAAAAATGCCAATTATCACGTAGGCAAGAATAGCCTTATCTAAGAATCAGATTCCCACACTGGAAATAAATTAAAAGAGAAAGGCTGTTTACAACTCAGCTAGCACGTAGCCGAACATAACCTTGGTAATAGCCAATCATTTTCGCTTAGTGTTTCCAAAACGTCTCAACCAAGGTGAGCTAAAAATGCTGATAATGTAATACCTTTACGTTCTATTCAGGTCAAAACAGAGAAGTGAATTTTCCGAAAATAGTCAACTCCTGTGAAAATTATAATTACAATAAAATGTAATGAAACAAAAATAAAATAAAAAAGAATTTAAAACTAACACACAAGTAATTAAATTACATATTTGTAACAATATATAATCATCTAACACCATCTAGACATGCAACTCATATTCTAGTGAGGTACAAGTGATGTCTTTTGTGTATAGGTCTGAAATTTAAATCCAATAGACACTTAATGTCATTTGAACAGTAAGTTTAATTTCCCTTCAAATTACTGTTGCCATTCATTGTAGTGATATTATACTGAATGAAATAAACCACATTTCACCCGATTAAAACATACTGTTTCGTGGCGGTTTTTATTTTATTATTTTTATTGTGGTCTAGTCGAATGAAGCATAATTGTAGGCACGACTTTCATAGACAATTTTTATTATTTAACTTGATCTTTATGGACGATGTATAACACTGTGCAACTGAAGGAGGAAACAAAAATTAAATATTGTTTTAATCCTAGAAATAGTTGCGTCAAAATGAAACATTTTCACACATATTTTAAAATCAATGAGCGATCGGGCTGAAACGAAAAGAAACATAAATGCCACGAGAATTTCTATATATGTAGTCTATTGACTTTGTCATGTGGAAACAAGTGGAAACCATATGGTGCATTGAAGTGAAATGCTTCGACGCGAGCATTATATTCCGTTCATTTAAAGTTTGGTCGAGGAATTACCATATTTTATCATTTAGATCTTTTTTTTTTAATGTTAATAGAGAGTAGACATTACATCAACCATATTAGTTTCCCTTAAGACCAATGTCCCAAACAATAGTAACAATAGTTAACCGTCCATCTGTTCGACGTCATCCTTTAGTTAAATTAATTTATTTAAGTGTGTGTGATTGGATTTTTAACGTAGCTTTAAGAATATTTCAGTCATATCGCTACGATGTCTGCAGTGTGGCAGTTTATAGTGATGTCTAGCACGGGGCATCACGCCGCCGACATGTAGTATCATGTCCCACCCAGTCACATTTTCCTGACACCAGGCCGACCAGTCCTAATACTAACCTCTTAATGCTGAGCGCCTAGCGAGGCAGCTGTTAGTACCATTTTTATATAAGTCTTTGGTATGACTCAGCCGGGGTTCGAACCCGCGACCTCCAGCATCAGAGGCAGACGTTCTAGCCACTAGACCACTGTAGAGTTTTAATTTATTAAAAAGTCATAGGAATGGCCACGCATCCTGAATCTTAAGCAGACCTTGCCAACACTGCATCGAGTGGGTTGGGCGAGAGGATCATTCGTAAGAGATCTGAAGTCAAGGCCTGAGAGGACATATTGCAATCCGTGGTTGAGTGTTAAAGATTGTGGATATAGTATATACCGTTACCATGGAACACGTGTGATGAGACATAATAAAGAAGTTTACATTGGGCTGTACATTATCAACGTTAAGGTCAAAGGTCAAGTTACGCGTTCAACTGGCTTAAGTTTTAAAAACCAGTAAAAGAAAGACACCTTATGTGTTCATAGATTAATACTAGTGTATGACAGCACAATATATTCAAACGTGTTAATTGGGTATCCTGTTAGATAATTGGGCCAAAGGAGCCAAAGGTTAAAGTCACTAGATGAATCGTGTGTGACTGGTGGCGGTGGGTGGTAAAATTACTGAAAGTTTGAAGAAATGGCTATATATTCGGTAGTAGTTGTTTTATTGTTAGTGGTCAGACATAGCGCCTATTGTTCGCAGAGGGGACGAGAAAAATCTAACCATGGATTTGTCGCCAGTCTAAAGTCAAGGTCACTAGATTTGTTTGGTCATGATCTGCTAAGATGACTATAACATTGTCGTAAGCAAGAAAACAAAATGACGTAATGATCTGACTACCGGAATTAACTGATCCTTATCATACATTTTGGGGGGCCCAGAGTGGCCGAGTGGTCTAAAGCGCTCTTCGTTACGGATCACTGCCATCTCACCTCTGTCTGTGTGGGTTCGAGTCTCGGATTCGGCCAATGTGGGTATGTGAGAAAGCTTGCCAGTAGCTTCTCGCGGGTCGGTGGTTCTTTCCGGGGTTTTCCCGGGTTCTTCCTCCACCAATAATACTGGCCGCCATGTATAGCCTATCGTGTGCTGAAAAATGGCGTTAAACCCTACAACAGCAACATCATACATTTTGGAACTTTTAAGCACACACACACACACACACACACACAGATATATATATATATATATATATATATATATATATATATATATATATATATATATATATATATCCCTGAGATGAAATTTGCATAACTTTTACTACCCAGAAAGTATTTGTAATCGGGGAGAAACGAAGAGCGATAAGAAAATTTGAGGACATCACGCAATAAAACTACCTGGATAGTCAGTCACACCAGTGTCGTCTGCTTGTAATAAGAATAGGGTAAAAAGCGACCTGGTTTGCCGTAGTATTTTTCAAGAGCACTTCATATGAACTGGCTATCGTATATAGCCAATAATACCATTTCAAAATTGCATATTTGGAATCGTTTTCCATCGCATGACAAAAGAATTCTGATGAAAACGAATGATTCTTGAGCAGATGTTACCCGCCGTTGCAGACGATCAACATTTCAACAGCGGAAATCTATTTTTGTCGCGGTTAAGTGAGTAGTAACAGCGTGCGACTTGAAAGTACTGCACATTAGAGCATTATTAGAGATTAACAATAGAAATATTGTCAGAGAATTCAAATCGCAATGGGTAATTCGTTTGAAAAGAGTGTCAACAATATGGTGAAAGACATAAATCAACCGGTGTATGTTTAAATTGCTGAGACCAGGGCCGAATGTAACTGTTATGATTGAATACAAGGCTTAGATCTGCGGTCGTATATTTCGAGCGACTGGAATTCAAAAACTGTTTACAAGTGGACAGAGACAGAAGGAGACGTATTTAGTTCTATCGGGCTTGGAGGAGATAAAATATTGATCCACTAAGTGCTGTGACGGTGATTGAATGACACGACACCGTGAACGGCTACCGACCCATATTGAGATACATTAGAGAACGTGAAGTACGCTATAAAAACGAGGAAACAGTTTTGGAATATCTATGAAAACAGAAGGAATCGTTTTGATCTATATCATCCCTTTTAACAGCCTTTTTAAGGTATGTGATTTCTTCGTGCAATCTTCAATTATATTACGTTGCTTATGACAGTTTATCCTTTGCGATGAAAGATTTCATTATTTATTACACACCTAATCGCTATTACCCCATGTAGCTATTATCGTGTTGGTATGTGTTACGTCACGTGAGAATTTCGTTGAATATTTTAATGGGTTAGCAAGCATATAGCTATCTCCCATGTCCTCTCGTGCATTCTTCATCTTTTTCAGGGCTCCTCCCAGTGCCGGATTAACAAATAGGCACCGAGTAGGCACCGGCCTAGGGGCCCCGCGACAACGGATTAATAATATTGAATTGATTTGATCTTGACGTATTAAGAGATAATTTGCGAGGGGGGGGGGGGGGCCCGAGATTTCGACTGCCTAGGGGCCTCCACAGGGTTTAATCGGTCTCCTTCTTCTAGTCATCTTCATCAGATTTGTAAAGGCCACATTTCTTACCCACCATCATGCAACAATTAACTTTTATAGTACATGCGGAGAGCGTATGAATATAAGCAGAACGGATTGCAATTTTGTGTTGATGTTGATGTATCAGCTAGTACTGTTATGTCTTTTTTAAATGGACGTTACTACCAGTTGTGTAGTGCTAAATAAATGAGAGAACACAATAAAGAAGTCAGGGAACGCATGTTAACTGTAGCCTAATAAAAAAAGGGGGGGGGGCGGATGGGACGATTGTGCCCTGGGCGCCTGGGGTCTTGGGGCGCCAGAGGTCCTGGGGCGCCAAAACACCTTTGGGCCTTCATAGTCGCCACGGGCACCATTTATCCATAGTACGCGACTGCATGTTACACATATTCGGGGTAATAATGGCGAGCGGAAAAAAAAGGAAGAGATCACACAAAAAAGGGAACGCCTTTCCCATGCGTTCCCACAGCACTACACCCTTGGTTACTACCGGAACCATACGGATTAATCAAACAGGACTAAATAGGCATTTGTTTCGTTTGTAATTGGTATACGCACTTGCTGACACACACTTTGCTAGACTTGAAAAAAATGGTACCTTGTACGTATGCAAGGTACTTCTTTTCGATTTTTACGTTAACTTTAGTGCTGTTCTACTACGCATACTCCTAACACAACCATCTATTTATCTGGGGAGTTTTGTATTGTTTGGTGATTTACGACATATCACCACAAGTACGTTACTTTAGTGCAGTGGCGATTGAAGTAAAGTTCATTGCCCAAGCACACGCAATAGTATCCGATACAGATTGATCCGATCGTTCGTTTCGAACCCTGCACCCTTCCTATCGCGAATCAGGCCGCTATCGACGGAACCACGGTGACTCCTTGCCTCCAATAGTTGCCTCGTACGACATGCAAGAGAGCGTATCGGGCTTATTCTACAAACCCAAGATCGCAGGGGGCAGTTGTTGCATACATTCATATAATCAGACCTTCTCTACAAAGCCGAGCCCACAGGGGCAATCGTTGCATACATTCTTACAATCAGGCTTATTCTACAAAACCCAAGATCGCAAGGGCAGTTGTTGCATACATTCATACAATCAGACCTTCTCTACCAACGCAAGCCGGCAATGGCAGTTGTGCATCGCTTGACGCTCAGCATTAAGAGGTTAGTGTTAGGACTGGTCGGCCTGGTGTCAGGATAATGTGACTGGGTGGGACATCTTGCTACATGTCTGCGGCATGATGCCCCAGTGCTAGACATCACTATAAACTGTCACACTGCAGACATCGTAGCGATATGACTGAAAAATTGTTAAAGCTACGTTAAAAATCTAAATCACACACACACACACACACGCAATGGCAGTTGTTGCAAACATTCATACAGTCAGGTCTTTTATACAAACCCAAGATCGCAGGGGCAATTGTTGCATACATTCATACAATCAGACCTTCCCTACCAACACAAGCCCGCAGGGGTAATTGCTGGATACATTCATACAATTAGGCCTATTCTTCCAACCCAAGCCCGCAGGGCAGTTGTTGCCTACATTCATACAATCAGGTTTATTATACAAACCCAAGATCGCAGGGGCAATTTTTACATACATTCATCCAATCAGACCTTCTCTACCGACGCAAGCTTGCAGTGGCAATTGTTGCATATATTCATATAATCAGGCTTATTCTACCAACCCAAGCCCGCAGGGACAGTTGTTGCATACATTCATACAGTCAGGCTTATTCTACCAACGCAAGCCCGCAGGGGTAGTTGTTGCATACATTCATACAATTAGGCCTTTTTTGCAAACCCGTGCTAGCAAGGGGGTGGGGAGTGGGGTGGGGACAATTGTTGCATACATTCTTAAAATAAATGTCTTACAAACACTTTGCAGGAAATATAGAATTTGATTTGCTTTGATATTCGAGAATATAAATTAGTAGCACTGAATGAACATTCTGGGTTTTTGACTATCGACGTAAGTAAGAAAAAAAAATGCATTTATAGATCATCTTTTAAAATTTTAATACAGTCGTTTAATTGGTTTCCAGTTTTTTTAGATTGAATATGACTAGCTTTCGCAGAGGTTAATATGTGTTTTCTCATTAAGCCGTGTATTCAGTACATATCAAAGAAACGAGACGTAAAAAGTTTAATAGAAGTATAACGTTTGGTAATCAGACCAAGCAGTACGTTGATATTTGATCCATGCTGTTGGTTTCACCCATTCAAGGAGACATTGCATAAGTTTATAAGCCATAATAGGACAAAGTGCGTCTGATCAAGACACAATATCATAACAGAAACTAAAAAGGCTTTCACCAGGGAAAATATATAGAACTTCAATATTGCCTTATTCAGGTATGTCTGAATATTGGTTTTATAATCAATTATCAACCTTTATTTAAACAACAAATTTGATTGACATCATAAATCGTATAAAAGCGATCACTGGATTCACGAGCTTTCCCAGATTATAAAATAAAAACGAATCAGTCCAAAGTATAAGACAAATAAATAAATACATAACATTTTTTTAAATAAAATTTAATTACCATCACTGCATTCTGGAAGACTCTATCTTCAACTGTTAATCTTTGACCTTCATTTCGATCAGGATTAACGCTCAAACTACGACAACCCAGATAAAAAGTTGGGCTTATTGGAATCCAGTGCTGTTGTAGTAGCGTGAGCTGTACTTTAAAGAGTTTCGTTACACTTTTCTTGTTAGATATTTCCATGACCCTTTTAGTTTGTTTTACGCATGTTTTAAAGACTTTAATTGGATTGTTAGGCAGATAAGTCAATATTTTTGGTAATTGTTCCTTTTGAAAGTTGAGCAATTTTGTTGCTTGCTGTGTTTTACTTTTGTCATTACCATACAAAGTAAAGATAATATAATTTGTTGGCATGGGCTCCCGCACATAAAGTTCTCTAAACATGTTTTCGCCCACATCTGTAAAACTTAATAGCTTACCACTATATGTTTGCCTCCTCCCCCACCCAAAAAAAAAAAAAAAAAAAAAAATTGCGGGCGCCCCGGGCTGCTGGTACTTTTTAGTGTCATTTCCACGTAGAAATGACAAGAAAATACGAATACGTTTAGGGAGTAACTAAGACATAGTTATACGGTTGAAAAATGGATATGAGATCAGGGACGCGTGAGACCGGAGTAAACAAGTTATTATTTTAATCCTTTTTAATATTAAAGATATGTTTAAATCGGCGAGTACTTGAAGTTCCTATGAAAAATGAGTCTGATATCTGTCGTTTACTGAGTCCATCCAACCAAATGGATATTGTTTGCATTGGCAATCATATCAACTATTATTATTTAATGGGTACATTTTTCACACCTAGTTACAGTTATAACGAAATGTCTCAATTAATTTTCCTGTTTCCACCAGTTTGATCATATTTAGATTATACTCTCTCTCTCTCTCTCTCTCTCTCTCTCTCTCTCTCTCTCTCTCTCTCTCCTACATCAAAACCTAATACCGAAGAGATCTTGGTCACCGTGCTTACACAAACCAAAACTGTTAGCACTTGAGATAGCCTATGTGAAAAGACCATCCATTATGCCATTATGCCTAGTAGTCGGCATGCCACATAATGACGGAGTTTCAGCTGATAGTCACTAGTCATCAAAGAATGGACGAGTCAATAGGTAAGTCATAATTATACTCTTGATCTGAGTTGTGACAACGTTTGATCAAAGTTTTAGTCAATCTAGCAATAGACCTCGTGGTCAGCGGCTTGCGTTGTCCGTTGTCCAACAGCATTTACTTCTCTGAACTCTTTCGGAAAAACTGTTTTGGCAATTTTTATATTCTGGCAAGCAAGCCTTTACAGTATGTACAAAAGATGCCGATCCGGCATCACATGTTTCTGACATTACTAAAAGTAGAATAAAGTTTCCACGAAGACAGAGTAGCAGAAATGGACCAGTTGTGACTGAACGGATTCTGGAATTAAGACCTTTACATTTGTGCAAATGATAACGAACCGCATCAAAGATGGTCGCTTTCGCAATAAGGAAATAAATAAATATGTAAATAAATCAGCTTAAAAACCATTGTTGAACAGCCACTCATTTTTTATTTTTACTGAAACATTCAGGAATAAAGTTACTTCAGGATTGTATAAATGATCATCATCAGCATCAAATATGGCCGTCTTTACTAAAAACAGAATTTTTTTTCGAAATGGCTTTTTCAATTAATAACTCAACATAAAATGAATAAGTTTATAAAATGCACACTGGAATGAGTACCCTTTAAGTTTGTACAACGCTAACGACTGTGAAAGTTAACGACTCTGTGTGTGTATGCGCGCGCGCGCGCACGCGCGCGCAATACGTATAATAATCACAGTTATGTGTTCTTTACTAAATAAAATCATTTTGATATAAGTATAGATTTACAGCTTAACTCCTCTCGAATTAAAGAAAGCTTGAAATGAGTTAATCGGTTTAGCAATGCATGCATTGAGAAATCACAAAAAATATTATACACCAGCACTACTTGAACATGATTCTCATTTTGTCCACATATTTTGTGTCATCGTCAATCCTTGACATCTTTTGTAATTTTCCTTTTTTCATTAGTACGTGTTTCACCTTGATGCAGATAGTTATCTATATATACCATATTTTTTATTATATTTTACGTATTCTTTGCATGGGATAGATATTTCTAACATGTGAGAAGTTCTAACCTTCGCGATCCCAGATGATTTGCATCAACTGAATTAAAATACCCGGAGACCAAGTTTGTACAAATGATGCCTATCCGCCATTAAGTATGGCCGGTGTTACTGTGGGTGCATGCAGCTATTAGACTAGCGCTAGCCCGGTGAACAAAATCAGGTTCATCTTTTGTCAAAATTTATGAGCCCAGAGATTACATCATTGCAAATAATTTGGTCTTTAAAGTTCCAGTTACCCCGAACACTATTAATTTTATTAATGAAAGTGCCCAATGAGTGTTTTCCCCAATTACTTTTATTTTAATCTTCGAAATCCATGTAGATTGGACACTGGTTCTTTATCGTTTCCAACAAAGGAGCTCCGATTATTGTATATTCAAAGCAGTTCCAGTATATTGCCATTGACATTTATCAGTCTTGATTTCAACAATAGTTTTGGAAGCATAGAATGTACACACAAAATATCTCATCAGTATATACAGAGGATTAACAGTAATCCTTTCCTAGATGATCTGATTAACGCGAGTAATGAAACATAATAAGTAAATAATAAATGAACTCTTTGATACAAGCTAACGAAGCATTATAATAATTGCGTGCAATATTTTTAAAGTACCATATCGGGGAGTGGATATGCGTAGGAAACTTAACTTCGACACAGATGATGCATACGTGATATATACAAATACCGAACAGAATCATATTAGGAAAATTTGACACATAAATAGATTAGATAAATCTATTAAATACGATTATGAATTTTCGGACCGTGCTGAATAAACTCCTCATTTGCCTTAAGCGATAGCAATTGATTGACAATTAATAGCGTAGATTAGAGTCTTTATACTGGCACAGCATAACTATTGCACGGTTCCTGATAATAGCATGTTTGGTACAATTTGAATGTTAGGCAGATTCTTGTTCGTAGCATAAACGATTGTTGCTTAATGACAGATGATTTTAGACCATCTGTTAGCCACAGCCATGTCCCCCAATTCTTGAATATAAAATCTGTGTTATTTCTCTCGATTCCTGTTCAAGTATAGCTTCAATTAGTACAATGAAGGGTCATTCCTCTTCAAGAGAAGAAGATATCATCCATTAACCGACTTTGGTAAAAATGAATTTTGATGTACGTTAGCCCTGAAATATTGCTTTGAATATTAGACATATCTTCATGTCATCCGAGCAAATGGTGGAACTAAGGCCCACAGGTATACGCGAGTCGTACCTTTGTGTAGTTTAGCTTGTATTAGCAAGTATTTTGTTTCTATTTCACGGTTTTTATACTTATTGCAGCATTTCAAATAATGTGTCCGTAGTATCCAAAAGAGGTTGTATTAAGATGAAATTTTTAAGCTCCAGTGATTTAATATCAAGTTCAATTTTGAAATGAATGAATATATATATATATATATATATATATATATATATATATATATATATATATATATATATATGTGTGTGTGTGTGTGTGTGTGTGTGTGTGTGTGTGTGTGTGATAACGGCATAATTTATTAAAAGTTTTGAGTTACGCTTCTTCTAAGTTTTTCTCCTTGGTTCGGTTTTGTTTACATTCTTATTAAAACCTACTAACCATTGATCGTCCCACAAATTGGTTTTATATAGGTCTACACGCAGAAGACCATTACCCAGGGTTCGGTCCTTCCCAATAATTGACAACAAAGTATCATCAGCAAACAATCTTATACTGGACTGAATATCAGTGACAATATTAGTATTATAAAATATTTGTAGACCAAACATATATCCTCATGGCACACCAGCCATGACATTTTCTTAAATCTATAACAACTTTGTGAGTTTTATTCAAAAGTAAACTTATAAACCATTTCAGCAATCTATCACCAGTTTCAGAATTTCTTATTTTTTTAATTAGTTCTTTGTGCCAGACTTTATCAAAAACCATACATATTTAAAAAAAAATATCACTATAACTTCTTAGACTTCAGCGACTGCCATGCAAATGGTACTTTCAAAATATCACACAGTTTCTACAACTGAATCTTTATGTTTGAAATCAAGTTGCACGCGACTAAATAGGTTGTTCACTGTAAGATAATTATGCAAATGTTTGAAGACTTTTTGAATACTTTACCCACACCGAATATAAACAGATTTCTAAACAAACTGCAGACATGGAAAATTGTTAAAGCTACGTTACAAATCCCCCCCCCCACACACACACACATACACACTATTTGAGGTTGATCTCATACGGACCCATCACCAGAAACACCCCCACCCCATTCCATCTGCTGTGTATAGATTTGGCTGATCTCACCAGAACACTAGGTCTGCCAAAGTCTGTATTTGGATGATCTCATCAGGACCCCACCACCACCCCGCCCCATATACACACATCTGTTATTATCTAGATTTGGATGATCAAATAAGGACATCTAACCACCACCACCGCGATCTGCTAATGTCAAGAGTTGGTTGATCGAATCAGGACCCCCCGATCTGCTATTGTCGATATTTGAAAGTGCATCTTTACTTGATTTGTGCTAATGTTAGTACTATTAAGGTAATATAGGAAAGAAGTCTAGATGGCAATGTATGAGCGTGTCGCCTACAAAGGATTGTTCAAAGATGTATGTATTAAATAAATTTGCACCATCGAAGCTAGAGTGAAGATATTTCTTGTTATATATCAGCGGTGGATACTCCAAGTTACTAGTCCGCTTCAGAAGTGTTTTGGCTACATTCCATAGAACCTTGGGATCAACAGTTTCATCTTGAAGTGTATTAACCAATTTATTAAAATACTAAAGTTTCCACTTCGCACGGCGCTTTTAAGAAGGACTTGTGTATTGTCTACATAAAGTGCATTTCTGGATTGCGACCTCATCGTATTCTCGTTCATTTTCATTGGTATCATAGGCTACCTCTTCATGGTTGACAACCTTTGTTTTGACCAATATGTTTGTAACTACCAGCTCTCACAATTTTCTGGGTGATACGCAATAGGAAGTGTAAAAAATGTACTTTCTTGATAATAGATTACTTTGATGGTATTAGTTGCATTCTCAAATCGATACAAAAATAATGTGTTATCATGTTATAGAACACGTGTAAGTCTAATGCAGACAAGTTTGGAAGCGACAAGATTGTTCCAAAATATTGCATATGCATTGATCCTTGAAAAAACAAAAGCAAAATATATCCGATTCAGTGAAATGAATGAATAAAAAGTTACTCCTGGTTCAGCTTTCTACTCCGAGAGACCTTTTCAATTATCGATCAAAATATTATATATTTTACTGTATCAGCTGAACAGAATAAACAAAATAATCTTGAATATTACACGTCTGACTGAGTACGAAGTTACGATTTTAAATTAATGACTGAATACGAAGATACAATTTCAAATTAATGACTGAGTACGAAGATACAGTTTCAAATGAATGACAGAGTACGAAGATACAATTTCAAATTAATTACTGAGAACTAAGATACGATTTCAAATTAATGACTGAGTACGAATATACAATTTCAAATTAATGACTGAGGACGAAGATACAATTTCAAATTAATGACTGAGAACGAAGATACGATTTCAAATTAATGACCTAGTACGAAGATACAATATCATATTAGTATATTTTGTTATTTTTGATAAATAAAATATTGATGTAGAGTGCATCCCCATTCTTACTCAACATGAACGACCACAGATCGACATTATCTGGGGGTTTGCGTTTTGTTAAATATTCCGCAGGCGTTTAAGATTTGAAAAATAAAATGTCGAGAATTAAATCACCCGCATCAAGACGTTTTTATGTGTGAGAAAGCTGTATCGGCTGTTTTTGTTTGTTTTGTTTTTTGTTTTTTGTATTTTTATAAAGGCAGCATCTATTAACATTAGTGCATTCATTACATGACATAAAAAAAAAACATTTCGGAACCGATGAGGACCAACAAATTTCACGAAAATTCAGCCTCTTGTTTATACTTTGATGTATTTATTTTAGGTATCAAAAACGATATATTTGGTGAAAATACGTCCACTCTTAATGTAATACCGCAGTTGAAACAGAACTTTGAAAAATGTTCGTGGACAAGTGCGACAAGAACATTATAAAATATTTGCACACTGAGGTGGTTACAGCGTTTGTTAAACTATATCTCCCTACCCGGAGGTTGCAGCTTGCTACTGTAATGTTTTATGCATTCCTTTTCCAGTGGCGGAACTAGAAACAGCGTTTAAGGGGCCTGGGAAGCTCCTCAGTTTTAAGAGTTTCCACTGCATACTTTTAACCATCTGTTTCAACTATCTAACTATAAAGAAACATACTCTAGAAAACGTTCCGTTCGTTTCGCGCATATCTTTTAAGGGGTGGGGGTGCGCCAATTCGCCCCCCCCCCCCCAATCACCTTAGCCAGTTAAAAGTGAAGCTTATAGCTCCAAAAGAAGAAAAACAGTTAGTCCTGTGGTGGAAAAAATATATACGTAAACCCATTATTTGTTATCAAAGTACAGTATATGCTCACATATAAGATGGATCCAACTGCAAACAGTATCAATGATATAGCTTTATCTGCTGTCATTTCAAGCTGAATGCTTTTGAGTGAGTACATACGGTATATAACATACATATCTCAGGATTTAACTTAAAAACATATTTGTGAATGTTTATTACTTCCATGCAAACATTTGAACGTATTGTTTTTAGTGGGAAAAAATAAGGGGCTTGTTAGAAACGATCACAAATCGCTTACTTGCCGTGATTAAAAAGACAGATGTGGCAAGGTGAATCGATCTTCAATAAATTAAGTTCAGTTTACTACGTAAATTAGCTTCAGTACAGGAAAAGAATAACGTGTTGACGGGTTTGAGAAACCAACCATTTTCAGTATAAAACTAGAGGACTGTCCATATTGCGGACTCCCTCCCACCGATACCATAAATTGCAAAATTATTGTTGCTTCTAAGAATTTTCGTAAATTTCACCGAGAAAAAAATTGGCCAAGAGTATATTTGGATATCATTTTACGGTATTTACATGCTCGGTTCATGCTCAGTAAACACTGAATATTTGTATAAGAATTAATAGCCAACAAATTAAACCTGTTCTTCCTAGATATTCCGGGAACTGAGTCATTCTGTCTGTTTTGAACAAATCCGCATCGTCAAACTAACATGATACAAAATTGTAATAAACGGCACTACGAAGAACAATCCGTTATGGGTCATTTTCCGCAGAAACCAGTGTAAGTGACATACTCGCATCCCAAGGGTCACGAGTGGGGATCCTGTCCATATCAATTCCCGATCGACTGCGGTGGAGTTTTCCAGGGCACAGTCCTTAACTCCCATTATCTCTGGATTTTATAGGCTAGTTACGGTCATGTAATGTTGTAACATTAAACACCAAACAGTGACGTCACTAGGGCTGGTGTCACCCAGTGCGGTAACTCATGGTGTCACCCCATGGACCTCCTTCCTGCAAAAAAATTAAAATTTTTTATAGACAGTCATTTTGGTGTCACCCCCTTTGATGGTGTCACCCGGTGCGGTCCGCACCCCACCCAACCCCCAGTGACGCCACTGACACCAAACAAACGAAACAAACTTCACAATATCGCAACATGCATCGATCATTGGGCTGCTTTCTGTCTAGTACATAAATTGCTGACCGTTTCTCGAAATTTAGATGATGCCTCTGAAATATATGCTTTTTTCATCGGCTTGAAAAGTCTAAGTTTCAACAAATGACATTAATTTACTTTATCTTTCCGTCAGCAGGTTTTTGTGGACTGCGCATGGTTCTGATCAAGTTTAGTCATGTAGTCTATAGAAGATGTGAAAAATGGGAAAGAAAAAAAAATGATAATATAAGAATTAATTATTTACCTTCATAGGGTACGTAAAAGAAAATAATCACATATTTTAGTGATTCTTTTATCGCTAATTTGCATCCTAACATTTATCGTACTAGTACTATGCACTGAACATTTTTAAGTTATTCATGTAACGCAGATGGTCAGAGGCTTCGCGAGCTAAAAGGATTTGGCTGCATTCCCCATCAAAACTAATCCAATGCCCCCGCCACCGTCCCCCGCCATCTGTATTTTTTAAATTTCTTTTAATTGGAAATTCTAATCCATCAATTGAAACAGAAGAAAGTGGATGCAAAATTTAAACCAATTATTTGGAAAATTTTACCACTCCAACCCCAAATTAATTTATTCTTCTGAAGGGTTGTACTGATAGAGACACACAAAAATATGTGTTAAATGATATTAAATGGAGCAAATTAGAAATGTTTTCCTTTTTAGTTGACATTTTTAAAATGAATAGAGGAAAAACAAAAACGAATCAAAACCCAACACTCGAAAAAATAATTGTTGTTCCGTGGTCTTCAGACTGGCTAGAAAAGCGTATACATATGCTAGGATCCAATGGCATACTACGGGTAAATGACGCGCTGGGTGACTGTGAAGGCTCAAAGAGGTTTGGGCGCCTCAGGTCCTCTGGCGCCCGTAGTTTGGGCGCCACAAGACCTCTGGCATCTGGGGCAATCGCCACGTCTGCCTCCTCCCCCGTTAGTTCGCTACTGCTAGGATCCCGTTCTGAAATACAAATATGCTGCAACTCCACCGCTACTGCCACTACTTTTGGGGGTGGGGTGGGGTATACATGTCTTCGTGAACAATTTAATAAATTCTCCCTTGCTCTTACTCTAGTTAGTTTTTTTTTATTGAGTTACAGAATGAAATAGTGGCTATTTCAAAATAGTATCAATGGTTATCAATACAATATACATGCCCATCTGGTTCATGAATTCTCGCTAGGTTGATGCTGATTTGGTTTGGTGTTCTAAGGTACAGCATCATTAATGGATTACTTAGTGCCGAGGCAATCGGAATAAAGTGCCTTGCCCAAGAATGCACCTCCATGACCGCCCTGATCTCTACGATGATAATCTGCATGCTTTCGGTCTGATCGGAATTTCGCTCGGCCATTTCCGTCATGTTGTTAAATGATCTCGGCAGTTGTTGTAGGAATACACATCAATTTGACGTGTTTGGTGATTCGTCTCTGGCGGAGTGTACCACATGTTACGACAGCGAAGTTCGAGATTATTTGGATTGTGACTTTGTCTCCATTCCGCCCATCTTGTTCCAAAGAAAGTAGTTCAGAACATAATTTTCAATGTCGATGAATTATGTCTAAAGATACTTTCTGGACTTAACGGAAAATGTCGAGGATGTTAGGTTAGAAATCGGTCGCCAGTCCAACCCGCCCAACACTGGGCCAGGGTCGCCTCTGAATGCGATGCTTATATGAGAAGGATATATTTGAGATTCTTGAACAAAAATCCATCACTAATTTCTCGGATGAAGGGCACCAAATTATAGAATAAACGTTCAATTTAATCGGCAGTAACATGTGGTTTTGCATATTGATCCTTGAACATATGATTACCTTTTATATGTTTATTGTATTTTTTATTATTTTTTTAAACATGCAGTTTTGTTTCCAATCTTGACTAATGAACTTAAATTAGGAAAAGACTACCAAGGATTTAATTTGACTTAGCCCATTAACAATTTCGTATCAAGGGAGACGAAATGTCTGCATAAACCATAGGAACCAGACCAACGCGGTTAAGTATTCGATAATTGAAAATGTCGTAAATCACAGCAGAAACGAACTGTACCTTATTACAAGCTCTGAGTATCAAAATAGGTTCAGACTACTTGTTTGTTTTTTTTTTCCCTGCAACATTTGACTTTATTATCCCCGTGTCTCTACTTTAACAGCTTTATGTGTAGCAGTTTATAGTTCTAGTTAAGCACATAAGACGCCAACATAAAGACAAACAGTACATTAACCTATGGAAGAGATAACTTACCTACCGAAATAATCTCTCTCTCTCTCTCTTTCTCTCTCTCTCTCTCTCTCTCTCTCTCAATAATCTCTCTCTCTCTCTCTCTCTCTCCGCTAAGCAACATAACATACATGCACACGAATACACATACAGATATGAAGACGTACATGCTTGCACACATACACGCACGCACATATACACATACATACAGACAGGTGGACATGTATCTATGCATACTTATCAACATGCACACACATACATTCGTGTTGAAAATCCCATTTTAAATTGAACACTATTGATCCAACTGTAATATAGCATGTATTAATAACTTGTAAGCGCGACTGTTTAGTGTTGGATCAGTTGTTTATCATCCACACCACCCCAGGGCTAGATGGGGGGTGGGGTGTACGGGGTTTCCGGACCCCCCAGGCTAACAAAAGCCGTACTCACGACACACAAACGTACAGTCACTTGTCACTTGAAAATTGATCGTTTTATTCTTGCGCACGTTTATTAAGCAAACTTTGGGTAAACAGACACATTGTCTTTTGCTTTGATGCCCTTTCGAAGAAAGTCAGTGCCCTTTCGAAATTTTGGAAACTACCCTCCCCAACACTTGATCTGATGCGGCCCTGCTTCCCCTTACACCAAATGTGTTTTTGCCCCAATACACATCGCGCTGCTTAGTAAATCGTTTGCTGATTATATTATCCAAAACTATATTTTCTTTTTTCAAGTCAATATTCACGAGAAATCTCTAATATAACACCCGTAATACTTGTTTGATCAAGGTTTTTGAGGAGCAAAGATGAGAGGAGCCTTTAGCTTGTTTAATGAAAACACTCTTGTATATTACGGCCATGAATTTATTCTATGCTATATTTGACCCGAATCCACTCAAAATGAAATCAATCATCTGGATTGGTAAAGCGAATTTTCTTGTTATGGTATCACGGCATGCTCATTTTTCGGTGTAATCAAACATAGAGTGGTATTCTGCGCTGAGAGGTAAACAGTGTTAATTGACGTCTGTGGGATAGTTTGGGATATGAGTTGTAACTGAGGTATATAGAGGAGTGCTTGTATCACCGAGGTAGGACGATAACGTATTGAACTAGATCGTCAATTTGATTTCTGCAAATATTTATCCCCGCACTTAAGCGAGGAGCTGAGATATTGTCATTGCGTGTTGTGCTTGAGTCAGTCCGACTGTTTGTCAGTCTGTCCTTTTGTCAGTCCATTTCTCGAAGTTCGTGACAACACCTGTCATCATTTATCCTTCTGATAAGTTTGAAGCATTTAGCTGAAATTTTGTAAGGGGTGTGTGTGTGTGTGGATTGTTAACGTAGCTTTAAAAAATGTCAGTCATATAGCTGCGATGTCTGCAGTGTGGCAGTTTATATAGAGATGTCCAGCACTTAAGCTTAATGCCGCAAACATGTAGCATCATGTCCCACCCAGTCACATTATTCTGACACCAGGCCGACCAGTCCTAACACTAACCTCTTATTGCTGAGCGCCAAGCGAGGTAAGCTGGGAGTACCATTTTTATAAGTCTTTGGTATAACTCGGTCGGGGATCGAATCCGCGACCTCCGGCATCCGAGGCGGACGCTCTAACCGCTAGGCCACCAGAGCGGTCCAGATTTTGTAAGCTAAAGAGGGTCATTACCTAGATGCGCAACAGAGAGTTACTCTTTTATGTTTCCCTCCAGAATTTGTTATGCATTTGTTACGATAGTAGAATGTGGCATATTGTTTGGTGCTAGTGACCGCCCGTGTGAAACGTCATAAAAAATTTTATACTTTATCATGGACATGACATGATTCGGTTTTCTAGCCATAACATGAATTTTTCATTTTTTTATAACACAATTTTGAACGTTACAGGCTTAAGACATATTTTCTTTAGAAATGCTTTTTTACCGCGATTAAGCAAAAGCCACATAAGGTGGACGGATGAAATCTCGAGTGCTGTAAAGATATAAACCAGGAATAGCAGCTTCGCGCACCTGCCCATTGCTGAACAGACCTGCGGGAGTTTCATACCGAATCTACAGAACTTGTGCTTTCGATTTGTTTTATGTCTTTTTTTCTGATGATATCAGGAAAAGAGGGTCCACGTCTCATTGATTATCGTCACATGAAGCATTTCATGGCGACGATCAAGTGTTGTCATTATATATATATATATATATATATATATATATATATATATATATATATATATATATATATATACTTCTGACTGAATTACTTGCTGTATTAAAGTTCGTAGGATTCAATAAATACTATTTGCTCACGTGTCCCAGTATAAAATCAAATTATTCTACACAGGTTGCTAGATCGACTTAAAGAATATCTTTATTTAATTTTTTTCAGGTTACATGCAGCGATTACATTTTTATATAACTTGAATATAATTATATTAATTCGACGACGGCTAGATCTGAGGGACTTAGTGAAGCAGAATATTACATGAATAGTAAACGTTTGATCATTTCATGTCAGAAGTGTACGATAACAAATTAAAGGAATGTCTCTTTGATCTATTCAGTATTTTAAATTAACATTGTATTATATCCTGTGAGTCAGCGATCTCTAAATTAAATCTGCGTTACGAGATTGTAATTAGTTTTTAATTTAATTAATTTAAGTTAATGTTGTCAAGGAAAAATTTATCGAGATGATGTGAACCTGTCTATCAATTTGTACTTGGTAACCTGTCTATCAATTTGTACTTGGTAACCTGTCTATCAATTTGTACTTGGTAACCTGTCTATCAATTTGTACTTGGTAACCTGTCTATCAATTTGTACTTGGTAACCTGTCTATCAATTTGTACTTGGTAACCTGTCTATCAATTTGTACTTGGTAACCTGTCTATCAATTTGTACTTGGTAACCTGCGTGCATTACCTCCGACCTACACGTACCATATAAGATGAAGGCATCCGCTTTTGGGATATTAACGGCTAGTGGTGGTGGTCGTCGTCTGCAGATATGCACATTGGTGTCACAATTTCTACCCATCCCCTTGAGAAGAAGCTGTAAGGGTGGCGGGGGTGCGTGGAGAGACTCTTTTGAATATATATATATATATATATATATATATATATATATATATATATATATATATATATATATATATATATATATCTGGTTGTATTGGTATGGATAACAGAAAACTGTAGGGATAATATAATAGACTTCATGTTTATAATACAGTTACATACTTAATATATACGATCATTTAGGCCAACTATTGCAGTTATAAAGTTGGAAGATTAATTAACAAAAATGGAACTAACTGGAGATATCTAATTGTATGCCGGTACTGTAAATCTAGTCCATAGATGTCTTAATGTTAAATTCTTAGGGCAAGCCTAATATTTAAGTGTCCCTGAAAGCAGTCTAATTTTTTCATTATCAAAAATGACGGTAAAATTACGAATTGATTTTTAAATCGACTCCAGTAAAGGCAGATCTTTTTTTTCTCGCTGTGTCCATGATCTGGGTAAAAAGAGACACTGAAAATACATGTAAAGTTGGCTTGATTAGATTATATGGATATGTCTGCCGCAGGTATATGTACCTACTCACATGTCGAGGTCACACACATACGACATTTGACGCAGAGGTAAATTACCCCTTAATAATACATTTTTAAACGGTTGCATATGGTCTCCACGACACCGTCGATTTGTTGACTATTATGTACTGGACGTCCTCAGACTTTACACGATAGCATTGCATGATAGATCAACTTCACTGTATAATTTTTGTAAATATTGAATAACATTGCATAAAAAAGTGCCGATTTTCTTTTATAAATCTGATCGGAGGATTGATAAATTGTACAAGATTTATTAAACGAAACAATTTATGAACCCCTCACAGAAATAGAATCAGCTAGTAATCTTAAGTATCGCGCACGTGCCGTAACGTATGTACCACCTTTGACTTGGAGAAAGAGTCTTAACTTTAAAAGATTTATGTAATTGAACTGTGGGATAAACAGATGGGCTTTATGCGCTTAGTTTCAGTCCAAAGCCATTTTTCCAGTAATTCTTTGTTTGTTTTTACTTACTGACCTAACATTCCTGCCAAATAAAGTCACTATCTTAAATTTTCAGACATTGCTCTACGAACTCGAAGAATGGATAAAAGGCAAGAGAACTTTGACTTAAATTGCCTCATTTTAAATTGCATAAAATATCCATACATTGAAATTGACCTTAAGGTTCTCCGTAAATTTAATTACAACTGTTAATTCTGGTAGCATTCTCCTAACGCCACACTTTCAAATGCTTAACATTTCCAAACGCTTTATAATTCAGTTTATTGTAAAAAACAACAACGTATTGACTAAAGGAATTATACTTGTTTAGCTTTGATGACCAATATGATAGACGGGATTGACGGCATTTACATTTTGTATGCGTGTGTGTATATATATATATATATATATATATATATATATATATATATATATATATAAAGAGAGAGAGAGAGAGAGAGAGAGAGAGAGAGTATTGCGGTTTTGATGGGTTTCACTATATATATATGTGTTTTCTTCTGTGCAATATCGAAAACGCTTACGCCAGTGAGAGAAAGAGTAAACTTTTGAGCGAAAGTGGTTACATGTCTAAAAGTGCAAACATTTTTAAGAAAATTTATCTGATTAGCACACATTCCTTCCAAATACTGTTTTGTCGGGTCTCCATTGGCAAAGTATCAAAAGCGAGGCCGCATGCCTGGATATTAAAGCCCGGGTATTTAATTTATAAAAATAAGTGATACTGATGATTTATATAAACAAATAACATCAATCGCAATGAGATAACAAGCAGATAGAAACATAACATTTCTCAATAGGCTTTTCTACAGGTGTTTTGTCATTAATAACATACATGTACCTTTAATGCGGGTCCTTCTTTAAGGTGCAATAACGTCGGATTAGCCTACTTAAAATCACGAGTGTGTGTGTGTGTGTGTGTGTGTGTGTGTGTGTGTGTCTTGTACGTGATAGGCACAATACCATATCATCTGTGATTTATTCAACACAACGGACGCTACTCTCCAGTGATGGGTTTTAATTTACGAAGCTTGCGTTTGGAGTTTTCATTCTAGATCTGTTGCCAAGTCTGTTGGAACATGCCAATTTATATAATATTTGAAGTTAATGCACACAAAGTAGAATCCGCCGTTTGGAATTGGGTGACTACGTGACATCTTTGGTTGCTTGATTTGCCATCCTTTATACAAGCGTTGTAAAGGCAACCAACGGTACGTTTTCCAGACGGTATGAGCAAATCACATTTTTGAAAGGTCGTGGGTATTAACGGGTTGTAAAAGTTCAGGATATTAATGCTTTCGGGGTGGCAAGGCAATCCAAAAAGATCACAAGTTCAAGCATTTTTGTAATTTCCGTGGTAAAAAAAATGGAGGCTTGATCCGATAACCGAAAAAGAAAAATCGATACTTCAAAATGAAACGATGTGAATTTCTCCGTTTGTTTTTGTACATTCAGTAGCCTATGCTCCAAAGTGGGAACATTCACTTCTTTTGATCTACCATCTTGGTAACATAAGCTTGTAGTCACGGTCATTTGAAACAAAGAAATTCTTAAAAGAATCGTGCGCTTACGCATTGATTCAGATTCTTTAAGGTAACAAAAGAATAACACAAAGTACAAAGCATTTTTTATTTCTTTAATCAAACCTTATGTCTTTGAAAGGGACAAGTGTATCTTTGAAAGGGACAAGTATGCCGATGCGTCAAGAATATTTGCTCTCACCTATTCAAGCATTTGAAAGGCAAGTAGATGCAAGAACAAAACTTGAAAAATGGCACGTCTTGTTCATACCTTGCATTTATAGAGATATAACTGGATGTCGCTTATGATTAGTCAGTCAGTTCAGATGTTGAAAGTGTTATTTTATTTGAGACGTTAATCCAGCATTGAGCAAATCGTATCACTTTGTTTTGAATATGTGATTATTATTTTGGCGCGATAATCGACATATATTATTGATTATTGTCTTTCATTTTATAGCAGGACTTCTTCAGCTGAGATTTTCCTCTACGAATATTTTGACTAAAAAATTACAATGAACCCGATACTCTAAATATATAACCAGAAAATAAGAAGAAAGTAAGTATCACTACACTCTAAATATTTACATGACCTCACTAAATCTATACACAACCTCACTAAATATATGCACTTGACCTCATAAAATTTTACATTACCTTACTATTTACATGACCTCACTAAATATATTCATACGCTCACAAAATATTTGTACACGATTTCACAAAATATGTACATTACCTCACTATTAACATGATCTCACTAAATATAGACATAACCGCACTAAATATATGTACGTGACCTAACAAAATGTGTACAATACCTCAATTACTATTTACATGACCTCACTAAATATGTGCATGGCCTCACTAAATATGCACCTAATCTCACTAAAATTTATATGACCTCATCTAAAACGGTGATATACCGCTCATGTGGCCTAAGTGGTTACAGCGTCCGCCACTGATGCGGGAGGTCGTGGGTTCGAACCCCGGCCGAGTCATATCAAAGACTTATAAAAATGGTACTAGCAGCTGCCTCGCATGGCGCTCAGTAATAAGAGAGAAGTTAGAGTTAGGACTGGTCAGCCTGGTGCTAGGATACTGTGACTGGGTGGGACATGATACCACAGTGCTAGACATCAGTATAAACTGCACACTGAAGAAATCGTAGCGATATGACTAAAATTGTTAAAGCTACGTTAAACATCTCTCTCTATCTTACACACACAAACACACACACACACACACACACAAATAGAGATGATAAAGTGAATTATCAGTGGAGATGATACCGCCTGTCCACTCTCTAATTTCATTAAAGCAATCTTGTTTTCATTTAATTTTGAATGTAAATTTCAATCCAGAATTAAACTATGTGAAAATGAAATTCTTACAAGCAAACACTTTTGCCTAACGCTGAATATTTTTTTCTAAAGCAGACATACCTATCAAGTAAAAAAACAGATCAATCCTAAAGTTGGCCATTTTATTGTACTTGAACCACGATTCTAATTTCCAGCACAAGGATCTCAACTGTACTTAATCTCTTATTGGCTCTCTTTCCTGCCCTGACACGTGCTACCTTGTCATAATGGCGCCAGCCATTTTTAATAAACCATGCGGATAGTTTTAGGCTCTTAATGTTAGTTTCTTTACAGTATGCGTATGCTGAGAAAGGAAACTCAGTCCCAGACTGCAACTCGAGATCTATAATCTCAAGAATGAATAGCATAAACATCGGATCTTGAGTTTTACATTTAGTTTCCACTCTCGGCCAACTAAAAATGTTGTTATTTAAGTTAAGTCGGTTTTGATTGGCTGGTACAAAATCTCAGGCTCAAGCTCCGAAGATCATTTATTTCCAGGCTCGACTCCATTGATCTTTCAGTAATGGCATTAATCCTTATCTTTATTATATTGCCACTAAAGTGTTAGCATTAATCCTTAAATCTTTACATGATGTTGCCAACCGCAATGTTAGCATTAATCCTTAAATCTTTACATAATATTGCCAACTGCAATGCTAGCATTAATCCTTAAATCTTTACATGATATTTCTAACTACGGTGTCAGTATTAATCCTTAAATCTTCACATATATTACCAACTACGGTGTCAGAATTAATCCTTAAATCTTTACATAATATTGCACCTAAATTGTTAGCATTAATAGTTAACTCTTTACATTATATTGCCACTAACGTGTTAGCATTAATCCTTAAATCTTTACATGATATTGCCAACTGCAATGTTAGCATTGAGCCTTAAATCTTTACTTATATTGTCAACTACGGTGTCACCATTAATCCTTAAATCTTTACATAATATTGCCAACTACAGTGTTAGCATTAATCCTTAAATTTTTACATGATATTGTCAAGTGCAATGTTAGCATTAATCCTTAAATCTTTACATGATATTGCCACTAAAGTGTTAGCATTAATCCTTAAATCTTTGCATGATATTGCCAACTACGGTATCAGTATTAATCCTTAAATCTTCACATATATTACTAACAACAGTGTCAGCATTAATCCTTAAATCTTTACATGATATTACCACTAACGCCTTAGCATTAATCCTTAAATCGTTACATGATATTGCCAACTACAGTGTTAGCATTAATCCTTAAATCTTTGCTTGATTTTGCAAACTAGTGTTACCCGTGATGAAATATTTAGTTTGTCGTGTGTAAAAATGCCTTGATTATCCGCATGAGTGTTTTACCGTAAGATTTTTGCTATATATATTAACAGTTGTAGACGAGTTTACAAATAGATCAAGTAACTGCTTTGATACAGATTTTTACAGTATACCTGTTTTCTTTACTTAATAAGGTAATCAAACTGCAGTAATTTGTCCTTGATTTGGGTATAACACAGCCCATCATTGATCAAATTGCCGTTTTTGTCGGTATTTTTTTAAATCATGTTTACTAGTAACCACCAGCAAACCATGTATAAAACCAAGTCTTTAATTATCATCCATATGCCGTATCGTGTATATCGCTCTGAATGAGATCAAGAGTTTAATTGGAGAAATTTATTTAACTGAACAATGAATAGACGCATAACCTTCAGGCGCCAATTCACATTTAATTAGGTTCCTTTGTCTGTTTAATTTTATTAATAGTTTCCTTTTCCGATCAAATAATACACTTTTATGACACCGTTAAGAACTTGAGATATTTTTTTCAATTTTTACTTTAAATTTTAGCCATATGGAAAGTCATTAAAATTTTACTGACCTGAGATTTTTACTCAAAATGAGAAACATTTCGGAACATGCTCTGAATTACCCTAACTAAAAATACACTCGTGAATAAAGGGGAGAAAATATCTTCCAATTTAGACAGATGTTCAAGGATACTACACACACACACACACACACACACACACACATACACACACAAAGGATAAACTGAATTATCAGCGGAGATGACACAGCCTGTCCACTCTCTGATTACATAAAAGCAATCTTGTCACCATTTAATATCTGAATGTAAATTTAAGTACTGAATTGAACTATATGATAAATGAAATTCTTACAATTAAACACTTTTGCCTAACGTTGAATATTTTTTTTTTCTCAAGTAGACACAGCTGTAAAGTATTATAAAATAGACCAATCTTTAAGTTGACCATTTTATTGTACTTGAACCACGGTTCTGCTTTTCAGCACAAGGATCTCAACTGTACTTAATTCGTATTGGCTCTCTTTCCTTGCCACAAAATGTCCCTGACACACGTTACCTTGTCATAATGACGCCAGCTCAAAATCAAAGACATTATGATGTTAATAAACCATGTGGATATATTCAAAGACTCTTATAAGTATTTTCTTTACAGCATGGGTGAAGGTAACAAAACATTAAATTAAGTCATTCGTATGCCATAATCAAACACTGTTTTTGATAATAGACCGTTACCCTAAAATTGTCATACATGGCCTACTTAATATGTTTTATTCAGACCTGAAGGATGATACAAAACATACGCTACTTCGATCGGAGACGTGGAAAATTATTCACTTGTCTGCAGGTTTTTTTAAAATCATTTTTTTTTCAAAGCTACTTTATTTCTGATCGAAATAAGCCATCCTAAAGTACCAGGTCCTGGTTCCACTTTTCATTTCAATGTTACTCTGGGGTGAGAATCTTAAAAGCTTCCAGAAAGAAATTCATACCGGAAAAATCTTTGGCATTACACTGAAAGTTTTACATGAACTAAACTAGAAATACCTTATGAAAACACGCCTGGATATACGAATTTTAAACTAGATTTTAGTCTTTTCTAATATATATATAACTTCATACATTTATATACTGAAACCAAAAATAGACACAACATTGTTCTTATTTTCAGTACAAACTGTTGTGGTTTACAGTTCAAAATTTTTGGTAATAGAAAATGGAAGACATTACATAACATGCCATACTAAAGTACTTCACAAATGCCATGCCTTTCAGCGAAATTCTAATTGTCTAAAACACGACAAATGAGAAATTATGACTTTAACTTCAGACGGCATTGAGGCTTCCTGGTTAGTATGATCACAAAACTTCTTTTCCCACATCAATGATTATTGTTTCATATCCCGTGTTTATCTTATTTTCATAGTCTAAAACTGTGTGTGTGTGTGTGTGTGTGTGTGTGTGTGTGTGTGTGTGTGTGTGTGATTTGGATTTTTAACGTTGCTTTAAAAACATTTCAGTTATATCGCTACGATGTCTGCAGTGTGGCAGTTTAAAGTGATGTCTAGCATTGGGGCATCATGCTGCAGACATGTAGCATGATGTCCCACCCAGTCACATTATCCTGACACTAGGCCGAGCAGTCCTAACACTAACTTCTTAGTGAAGATTTATATATATCAACGCCTTGCACCATAATAATAATAATAACACTAAGTCTCACGCACCCACCCACCCATGATTTCCGATCAAAATTTTCAAACCCCAGATTAAAATCGCCCATTATAAGTTAAAACAATGTACTTGCACAAACCTTCCTGCACTGCAATACTCTCTCCTTTTGCCGAAGAAGGCATAAGGTAGACGTTACCAGCCAATCTTCAGGACACACGGTACTAATGGTATGGAAAAATGGGAACCAGCCTGGAAATGGGTGAACATTTATTACAGTATATATGGGTTTGGGTGGCCAGGATTAGTTAATAATGTAAGTTATGTTTTAGGAAAAAGAATCTTTTGAGAGCTTATCCTAGTTGTAAGTGAAAAAAAAAAAGAGACATTGTTTTATTGATGGAATTCCAGTCCTTTAACAGTCTTGAGTTTGGAACACTCATTACTAAAATTAGCACCCGACTCTTTGGTGCGGAATTGAAAGCACATGTTTCAAAACACATGCAGGTCCAGAAATTGCCGCGGCACAAATCCTTTCCTCTACACAGAAGCTGACATCCAGGTTTCATCTATACTGATAAATATAGGTTTGATCATGGGCACTCAGAAATTTTAAGTTATTGAATTTTTAGTATCATGGTGTTTGCATAGGTTTACTACGGGAACTGAATTAGTACCGTGTCTCCTATAAAATGTATTGCATTCGCATCGAAAACGTGTTTCAGCAGCTGTTAAAGGTCAGCGTCATATCACTAAAATGGACACAGTTTACTTTTGAGAGATTGAAATGCGCAAAAAGCAAGAACAACGGATGATAAAACAACACTGGCCATAGGCAAGCGTATTGTAAAAAAACAGGAATAGCCTGGTTTAAATTGCATCAACCATTTTTTTAAAAATTAGATAAAGATCTTAACAAGCTCCTTAGATAATTGCCATGACCCGCTCTTAACACTCTACCGTATATTACAACATAAAAAAGACCACTCTTGGCTAACGAAGATGGGGCTGTGTATTCTGTCGCAGTAAAGAGGCTAATGAAAGAAAACTTGAAGCTACCTAAAAGTGAATGCTTTGTCAATGAAATCTGCTGCTATTATGACAGAAAGAATGTAAATTAGAATTATAAGGACTACATGAGCATGGTTGGGTATTTATCAATGTGTAAATTGTTAACCTAATCACTGACAAAGTTAACATAAAGTCCTTCTGACTTTATTTACTTTGTGAGTGATTAGGTAAAATTTACATCAGTAACCATGATCATATATATATATATATATATATATATATATATATATATATATATATATATATATATAAAATTATTAATTCTGCCTACTATTATCAAGCATTCTTCTATAGAATCCAGGGATAGCACTTTCTGTTCTGTTTGGTATATATTTATAATTCTTTGTAATAAAAAAATCCTATATACCTTGATTTCGTTCATAGGAATCTGGAACGACTGTGTACATATATGAGAATTAATTACTAGGTCGTCATGCGAGTGTGTTTGCTACACACGAGTTCATATAACACCAATTCAGTGCCGTCATTTATTTGGTGATGCGTGCTTAGTCGTGACGGGATATGGGCTGGTGTGTGCAGGCAAGGCGATGGGTGCCGTTTACTCGCGGACCTGGGTTCGAAACTCCGTAGAGTAGGAATTAAAATTCTCTAACCTGTATGATAATATTTCTTTATTTACAAGCATGCCTTCCTAAAGACTTCATTAAAGGTATAATTGAAAAGAGACATCATTAAGTATTTCGTGCAGAACATTCGGTTTTTGATGCCTGTTGCAAAAACAAAAATACAGACGAAGGTATTATGAAATATGGACATTATATATATATATATATATATATATATATATATATATATATATATATAAACACAAAATTAGACCCCCAATCAGCTAGTTCTTATCAGGAAGGGTCTCTTAAAAGGCTGTAAATTAAAGCTGATGCTATTTTAGTGGGACGTGGATGTTTATGCTTTAAGAATGTTTACACTATTATTCTGTTAGGTGAGGGCACACTACTTGCCAAAATTTAACAGCTCACCTTTATATATCTTCCTTACATCTTAATGTACATATAAATGTAGTAAATATACAAACTTTCCATGACAAAATGAAGCACATCACAGGTAAACGGCGTCTTTACCTGAGATTATATCATAAGGGAAGACGTTACTCAACGCGCTTGAAAAATAGTCTGTCCCCTTACTCCCACCCATTGGTTTTATCTAGATTTTGATATTACCAGAGTATCAGGTCACCTAAACTATGGGTTATAGCGTACTCCTAGGATGCGGGAGGTCGCGGGTTTGAACCCCGGCCGAATCATACCAAAGACTTATTAAAAAATGGTGCTAACAGCTGCCTCGCTAGGCGCACAGCATTAATAGGTTAGTGTTAGGACTGGTGTCAGGATAATGTGACAGGGTGGGACATCATGCTACATGTCTGCGGCATGATGCCCCAGTGCAAGACATCACTTTAAACTGCCACACTGCAGACATCGTAGCGATATGACTAAAACATTGTTATCGCTACGTTAAAAATCCAAATCACACACACACACACACACACACACACACACACACACACACACACACTAAAGTATGTAAATTAGTAATTAGCTTAAATATTTCATACAAAACATCGTTTTTAAATATAATGATTTAATGCCAATTATGTATCTTTAAAAAAAGACCATGTGCCAAGACAAAATGAATAGTCCAGAAAATTGGAAAAAGACCTTATTTGCTTGAAAAGAGTGTACGTTTACAAAGTCTTAAATAGAAGTATAAAATAGGTACTGAAATAGAATTTAGATTCTTATCCAGTTCAAATGATACTAACTTTGACCGTCTGTGGTATGGTATGTATGTAAAATGTTTTAATACATAAGTCTTTTTCACTATCAAAACCACGGAGTCGTTATTCATTGCTGCAGGTGATAAAAGCAAATTATAATCCCCGAATATTGTCGCCCAGTGTAAAATTTAGTCAATGAATATGATCCTTTCGCTATGATTGTTGTTTGGTGCAGGTAATATAACAGACACTAATTCATGCAAAGTGTGCCCCACGTCTTTAACAAGTAACAATACATATTTTTGACGATCACTGTTCGAGACTCTTGTGCCGTCGTTGATACCCGCTTCGTAAGGGGCAGAATATTAGCTCCTTGCGAAAGATCTCGGAATGTAATTGTCAGAAGGATTATATGTGTAATCCTTACCCGTCATTCTGTTGGTGCATATGTTTGTAAAGCATGTTTTAACTTGTCATTGAATGAAACCGTATTTGCTCTCGTGAAGTTTATATTATTTTCAACGGTTTTCCTCCTACTATCACTCCTCCTTTCCTGGCTTCTTCTTCTTCGACTACTGCTACTACTACTGTTGTTTCTGCTGCGGCATCTACTACTACTACTGCAGCTGGGATGGGGGTGTAAGAGATATCTGGAATTGTTGGAAAGTATTGTTTTTCATAAATTCTTGTGTAATGGACCGCACCAGTGGCCTAAGTGGTTAGAGCGTCCGCTTTGAATGCGGTAGGTCGCGGGTTCAAACCCCGGCCGATTCATACCAAATACTTCTAAAAACGGTACAAGCAGCTGCCTCGCTTTAAGAAGTTGGTATTAGGACTGGCCGGCCTGATGTCAGGATAACATGACTTGGTTGGACATGACGCATATCTGCGGCATGATGCCCCAGTACCAGACATCACTATAAACCGTCACACTGCAGACATCATAGCGATATGATTGAAAAATTGTTTTAGCTTCGTTAAAAATCCATATCACATGCAAATCTTGTGTAATGTTCAGATCCTCGCATCAGGATGCCAGAGCACAATAGCTATCAAACTTTCCCTTTGTGCATGTGTACGTTAGTTCGCACTTTTTATAACAAGTATATCTCTGCAATTCTTACACATACTTGGGTTTCATTTGGTAGGTGTATCACCTTATTGTATGTAGACGTGCATGTTAAAGGTTTCGTCTTTTCAGGTCCAATTTTAATCGAGGTTTTGCTCTTTTACCGCAATATTAATTCTTCACAACAGCAGAGTTTGTAACCAGCATAGACCGGGGACCATTCAACATGTCGGATTCAGTTTAATTTTGTACAGTATAGCCCGGGAACCATCCAACATGTGGAGGTTGAATTTAATTTGTGCATTGCCTTGTAGCTATGTATGTGGTTTGTGTGCGTTTTGTCTCGTCAGCGCTAAGGCCCTTTATAATTAACCTCATATCTCCATATGATGAGATATTGCTTGTAACGTGCATATCCCAACAACCATTCAACATAATATATTGCAATTGGATACGCACATTGTTTCATAATGCCGTTTTAGGATTTTATTGTTGTCCAAAGAAGTTATGGCCCCTTGAATGCTCGTCCCCTTGACGTTGGTTTCGAATAGATAACTTTATCAAACATTTTGGACTTTAACCACATGTGGCCTGTTGTTTCAAAATAAAGAGACCTTGGATGAATTTGATTTTCAGGAGTTATGGCCCCTGACGAGTTTCATCGACAGAGCCTGACAAATCTTTGTTGCATATCAAACAAATCAGGCATGTCTATTTAAATCGCCGAGACCAGGAAATAGTTTGATTTCTCGCGTTCCACAACATTATATGCAAGGGTTATGCCCATTCTCCTGACTTTGGTTTCCACAGCATAACCTTACTAAATTTTATTATATTTCGACCAAGTCAGCTTTATATTGACAAATGCTTGACAGAGTTTGATTTTAAAAATGTTCCACATTATCATTTTGGAGAGTTAAGACCTTCTACTGTATGTTCTCCCAGCATTGTTTACCAGAGTATACCTCTACTCAGGAATATTAACATTTCAACCAAAGTTATCTTCATCTTTGTTATCTTTTTATTGATGAGACCTCGAATGAGTTGGATTGACAATTCGAGGTCCGGATTTAACAGAGTTATGGCCCCTGGAATGCCGGTTTCCTCCAACTTCAGTCTTCCAAAATAATATCTTTTGTTAAAGACCCAGCCTGACAAATTGTTGGGAGTGAGACCCTCTGTGGTGTACCCCTCGCTACATGCTCAGGTTTCTCTTCTTTAAAACTATGATGGAGAGGGATGAGGTGACAATTATTGATTGATTGATTGATTATTGATTGATAACGGATGCATTAGCAGCAGTAGTAATATTAGTAAGCTTGTTTAGATTCTGATATTTTGTGAAATATATTGATTAGTGCTGATAGTTTTTGTTTATCACTGTCTAATTTTATTTAATTTTTCTTTTAGGTCATAAATGGATAGAAGCAAGAAATTAAATATAGTTTTGTAGAAGGAATATGGATGCTTTCCTGACTTATGTATGATTCCACGTAATCGTCCAACCACTTATACAGAGAGCGCAAGAAAATCTTAACCATAAATAAACTGGAAAATTGAGGACAAATATTATGTTCGTATAGAGAGGATCGTCAGTTGATAAATTTATGACATGTTTTTGCCAAAGATTCCAACGTGGTAATGAAACAGCTTTCACTGACGATCAAGATATTAAAGCTGAGATAATATTTTAATGTAATAACAAACCCCAGGTGTGCATGAATAGAATGGGAAAATCTGTACACAAAGCTAGTGGAGCAGGATGTGTGACTGGGGCATAAGATTGGATTAGATACGGATCAGTTGTATTATCCTCATAAAATAAGCTAGCAACACGGCTCAATAAGATATATTCTATTTCAAATCTTCAAAGCTGATGCGAATCCAGTGACAGCAAAAAGGGCCGGATTTAATTTAGCTCATGCTATGTATGTATCTATATTTAGAAGTTTTTAATTGAATGCTGTGATTTGTGCGACCTATTCAAATGAAGACCGACCCTCCCTTTCAGGCTTTTTTGATTTTGCTCGAAATATGATAATAGGAATCACGTGTACGCAATAATTGACAACATTTCTAAGTCGGTTGGTCTGCAGATATGATTGAAACCGGTGCTTGGGTATGGAGTGAATTGTTGCTTATATATGAACAGAAGGATAATGCAAGAAGTTAACGGGAGATACCAGAAACCATCGTGAGACTGAGTCTGATTATGTAAATATAATTATAGGACAGCTGATGCCAAAGGAAAACAATACAAGAACAGATCTTGTCTCTTCCCCGCCGAGAGGTTCCCCAAGATCAATTGGTTCCCGTAGGAAAGTGGGGTTCCTCGACTCCAAACGTCATTTACCGAGAGTGCGCACAGAAGGTTTGGCTTTGCATTCGGAACAAACAATGGTTTCAAGCAATTCTTCAGATCAAGGCAAGCAAGAGATTGCCAGAAGGAAGGACACAGCGAGACGACATCTAATGGGAACACTTTACACGAAACATTCGCCTGTTAGAAGAAGTTTTTCTTTCGTGGCCGGTGAAAGACCTCCGGTACACAGTATTCGATTCCCAAGGATGACGTTGAAGGACTCGGAGGAAAGAGCTTCTCGGAAAGCTGATATTATCCCCAGGAGGAAGATCAGTGTTGAAAAACAGTCTTCAATCAAGCATAGATTGTCAAATGATGCATCTGATTGGACGTCGGCGTCCATATCTCAGACGGATGCTACAAATAAATCACGCCCAGATAGTCAGAAAATTAGTTTACCGGATATAATTATGGACTTCAACCTTAGCGCAAGTATGCTGGCGGCCAATAGGGAAAGGCGAATAGAAGATATTGATTCTGATGATGCAAAAGAGGAAGATGATGGACACATAAAGGTAGAAGACATGCTAATCAGTGACTTGTCAAATGATGAGTTTCTCAGGAAAAAAAGATTAAGAAATAAATTGTGCCATGGAAAACACCGACCGGTGACACCCGGCCTGCTGGATTCACTCAGTAAGATGAAACTATCTTCGAAAACAAAAACTGAGCAATGGATAAATACATTATCTCAAAATCAAATGTCTTTCTATGATAATTACAGACTTGATTCACCGCGTGAGAAAATGGCCTACCCCGAATGGATTTACAGTGATGTTTGACCTCTTCAGTGCCAGATATAAAGACGTTATTTGAATTAACTCAAATCGGCGGAATTAAAGGGATGGAAATTCCGCATTCCATATGATTTAATGAACCAGCTTCGACTCCAATACATGAAGTTCTAGTTAAGAGTCAAAGATCCAAATTTCCTCTTCGTGGCAGAATTCTTCAGCATCGAACCCATTTTTGGTTCTGCTTGTGTAAGACATGGCCCCGTATTCTTGAATCCTTTTAAGAACCCAACTCAAGCTCGCGTTCAAAGTCTGTAAACTTTGATGGCCTGTAACTTTCAGTAGAATGAAGATATATGATAGAACTCACAGAATCTTATAAACGTCGTTTATTCTACTAATATAGTGCGTGTTTCAATGACAGATACCAAGCTAAAAACTTCCGATTTTGGTGGATAACTTTGAGCATGAGTTTCATGCTAAAAACGTTTAGAGAATGTTCGCCGATCGTTTTGTCATTGGTCCAAATTTTTATCTGCCGTCATAATTGCCATGAAACTTTATAAACACAATTTTTTCTAAACTTTACTTGGTTCCTAATGAAAATCATGCCTCTCGGACATCCGATATCACCGCAGTGTAGATTTTATTTAAATACTTCTTGCAATAAATAAATACTTCGAAATGAAAATGATGTCACTATAGTGTCCAACACAAACAAACCAAGCCGATCTGCACTTCCAAAATTCTATCGATGGCATTCGTTTTGTTTTGCCTTTCTCTGAATGAATTCCTATGATGTGTGATAGCTTCTAAATGAAAATGGTTTGTATCTGACTTTATCAAATGGTGTCCACGGTTGCCATATTGCCATTATTGTTATGGTTCTTCTCATAAACTGATGGCTGTATTAAAATAGTGTTTCTACTCAAATATATCTTACATACCAACGTCACATGGCTGCCATTGAAAGAATCCTTGAAATAGTGTTTATCTTCTTCTCTTCAATAAATAGTCATATTCAGTTTGGACTGTCATTAAAATGCTTCTTGCAATTTATAGTTGGTCCTAAATGACAATGGTTCCAATATGACCTCAAAAGTTTGACGCTATGACGGCCGCCATCAAACTCATTTTTTTTTGTGTGGATGCTTCTCCTAACCCATTGTTCGTTTTGACCTATAGTAAAAGTCACACAGGTCATGTAGACTTTCAACACCAACTATTTCAATAATGGGTGTCACTTTTTAGAATTTGATTCTACATACCTTTAAGTGGCAAGTATTCACTTCATTTGGATTCTTATATGTCCACATTCCTTTGGAAGGTCATTATTTAGACGCCTCGAGAAGTGCATACGGCAAAATCAATGTTAAAGTACGGAGACATTTTTGGACGAAATGAAGCTAAAGGTGTGATCCAGACAATTCGGATTTGAATGTTGCGCGCTGTGATGTCACAATGAAAGCTACGCATATTAATAAACAAATTCGTACTACCGTGTATTGTGATTGTGACGATTCCACTCGAAATTCCCATTTCTTGACCCATGTATAACACATGGCCACCATCGTGAAAGACCATAGAGATCGATAATTTTCGTCTGGAAGTTTCTTGATGACAGTTAATGTGCAGAGTATTCAATAATCAGGATGACATAGAATCTGGTTAAAGAAAATTAGTGTTAAAACTTAAAACAGGACAATTTATATTAAATTTAAAATGGGTAAATGTGCATACATGACCCGTGTTATTTGTATTATAGAATTTTTTCTAAAACACTTTTTTCCAGTATATCGTTTGTCCTATATTAAAGTGATACGAATATAACTTACAAAATGACTGCCTTGGCGGTAATC